>PVJA010002121.1:27635-112485 GCA_004027025.1 Myocastor coypus | reverse complement strand
GAGGAGGAGGAGAAGAAGAAGAAGAAGAAGAAGAAGAAGAAGAAGGAACAAGGAGAAGAAGAAGACACTGCAGTACTTGAATGAGCAATACAGGAAAGTAATAGAATGCATAAAGCAGATTGAAAGTGCTATGCAGGAACTTACAACCTCAGTCACAAGTTGTCCAAACTGTTTCAGTGAAAGTTAAAATAGACTTTCCAACCTGAAAGACATCATTGCAACTAGTGAAAAGTTAAAAAAAGATCTCTTAAAAACAGCTAGTAAGCAAAGCATATAGATCTCCAAATAACAACAACCTAGTTAAAACCACACTTAGGCATATAATAATCAAGATCACAGAAATTCAGCACAGGATCCGTATACTAAAAGCTGCCAGAGAAAAGAAAAAAAGATCACATTTAAAGAAAAGTCATTAGAATTATGGCAGATTTCTCTTCAAAAAACATTAGGTCAAGAAGAGCATGGAGCAAGGTACTACAAGTCTTACAGTAAAACAAACTCTAGCCCAGACTACTATACTCTGTAAAACTCTCTCAAGTTCAGTGGAGAAGTGAAATACTTCCAGAACAAAGAGCAACTAAAGAATGCATGATGACAAAGCCAGCCCTACATAGTTTACTAAAAGATACTCTAGAGAGGGTTTAAAAATGATGACAGCTTCATGAAGGAGAATGGGAAACACCCACCCAATAGGGCAAACAACGAAACACAGGAGAAAAAGAGGTATACAACAGCGGTCTTTCAACTATTCTTTTGTATGCAGCAACAAAATATTTCCATCAGCATATTCTACGAATGGACTTCTCCTTCACTCTATGGGTCATGATTCTGTCTGGGTCTACAGGGTTGATGTTAAGGAAATAGTAGTAGCTCAGTCCCACAAGTGACGCTTGGCCTCTAGAAAACATCATGGGCACTGTCTGTCCATGACTTTCTAGAACTTAGTATGATATCCTATCCCCAAACTGTAAGAAGTTCTGGTCATATATTTGCCATTGAAGTATTTATGTTATGTTTTAGTCTTAGTAATTATTTACTATCATGGAAACTATTTTTTAGTTGATATTTATATATATATTAACCTATTCAAATACTATCATGCACAACATTCTGGCCTCTAAGTTGGAATTATTGAATTTTAGAATATTGTTTTGAAATATTTAATTTAAATTTATTTAATTAATATTTAACTCATTTTCTGAATATCATTTAATTATGTTTTATTTATATTTCATACTGTATCTTTGACTTATAATCTACTTATAAGACATGATATGATATTTTTTCTAAGTATTAGAAACTTAAAAAAAGAAAAAATATACAAATATATACAAAAATGTATACATAAAAGAGTTAAGAGAGGCCAGGGAGATAATTCAAGGAAACAAGTGCCTGTCTGACAAGTGCAAGGTCCTGAGTTCAATCCCTGGTTCCAGAAAACAACAACAACAAAAAGTTAGGATAGATATGCAGCTACTCTCTCTTAGTTCATTGAGAATAAAGGTTTGTTACTATTGTTTAGACATGATATCAAGTCTGCATCTTTTTTCTGAATAACTACTATGAAGACAACAATATACATTGTATTAATTATTGTAATCAGACACTTAACTTGTTTTAAAACTTTCGTTGCTATTTTTTCTTCTTTTTTCATTAAAATTAATTAAAATAATTTTTAAAATGGAGAGAGAAAATAAAACAAGAGATCAAGAGTCAAGTTCTTACCCCAGTTGCAACCTAAGTTCCTTCCACATGGCCTTCCTTTCTAAATATTTCACCCTCTGCCAATAGTTCTACAGGCTAACAATGAAATCTCTAACATATGCACCCTTGGGAGATAGTCAGGGCACCAACATGGCATTCAAATTGAAATCTAGATGGCTTCTTGTGTTTGCCAATCTTATATTTACTCAATCTGCCAAACCTATATGGGTAGGGAATAACACATGCTGAATTGAGCTGATTTGTATTCCCAAATAACCTAATGGATTCCAGAGACATCTTTTTTCCTTATAAGTGAATTATTGCCTAAGATGCTGCTCTTTTTTATGTGGAACTGCTTGAGTATTGAACTGCCATAGCCTGTACTCTGAAATCTGAAACAGACAAAATGCCTCTGGTCATCCTTTCAGTGGTGAATATCTTCACCACTAATCCCTCATTGCGAAGACCTCTGCACTGTGTACCAAGAAATATCTTCTGATCTTTACTGTGCTTTTTGTCCCTGATCCCCATACACAGAGGCATCTTTGCTTTGGCGAGGCTACTAACACCTGCAAGTTGCCTGAAGTTTTCATCTTTGTTTAAAGTCCAGCTGCAAGGCCTCTTGCAGAAACACTGAATGTTGATGGCAACGTGGAGTCATCTGTTGAGCTTTAGCACCCTATTGACGTGGGATGGCTCCCGGTAAAGTTAATGTGTGGGGAAACTTGAGAATATCAAGCTGCTGCTGCAGCTCATAGAGCAGCGGTTCTCAACCTGTGAATTGCGACTCAGGCAGAGGTCGAGCGAACAAAACACAGGGGTCACCTACAGCCATCAGAAAGTGTTACTTATTTGGAATTACAGTTTTAAAGTAGCCACCAAAATTATTTTTTGGTTTGGGGTCACCACAATATGAGGAACTGTAATGCTAGGTCAGTGCATTAGAAAGGTTGATAACCACTGTCAGAGGAAACCACTGCTCCATAGAAATGGCCACTCAGACATGAATAAAGCCAGGGCCAACACACCTGCCTGCCAAAGATTTCAAATCCCATTCCTAAGCATGAAAATCATGAACGTGCTCACCAAAAGAAATGATAAGTATTTGAAGAAATAAGTATGTTGAATTTAATTTAAATACTATACAATTTCGCCGGGCGTGGTGGCTCACGCCTGTAATCCCAGCACTTGGGAGGCTGAGGCAGGAGGATTGGTGCGAGTTCGAGACCAGCCTGGGCTACAAAAGTGAGCGCAGGACCAGCCTCAACTGCATAGCGAGACCCTGTCTCAAAAAGACAAAAAAAAAATAAATAAATAAATAAATAAATAAATAAATACTATACAATTTATTGGGATAATCCTGGTAAAATATCTTAATACTTTAGACCTAAAATAATCTCAAATCTCAGATATTTGGAACATGAATGATTTATGGGAAAATTATGTCTGAATTACTGGGAGGAGATGGCATATGGTGAGAAGAGTTGGGTTCCTGTGCTTGTGACCTGGAAGAGTCTCTCCCTTCTGGGCTTCTCCACCACATGAGCAGCTCTTTTCTATCTGGTGTTTCTACTGTGACATTTCTGCCTTGGAACCAGCAGATTGTGAGCTCAAAGTATTAACCAAAATAAATTTTTTCTCTTTTAAGTTGTTAATATTGAGTGATTTGTCCCAGACAAAAGGAAAGTGGTAAGGTAAGCATAGAAGAGAATTCTTCCATGCACAAAAGCCAAAGTTCTAGGGTCATATACCCAACTTTCCAATATGCTACCTATATTTTTTATTTTTTTTGGCATTATTTCTTGGCATGGGTATCAGACTAAACAATCACCTCATTTCAAACTTTTTTTTAAATATTAGGCAGTTCCAATAAACATTGTCCCTGTTTTATGTTGAAGTCCTTTAGAAATTAGAGAGAAAGAAGCAAAGCCTAGAAATAAATATTATTTATTTGTTTTTGACAAAGATCAATTTAAAGGAACAAACTTTACCAGAGTACTTTGTGTATACTTAGAGGACCTCAGCTTAAATGCAATTATTAAGTCAGTACATATTTTTATGTCAAAGACTAAATATAATGTCACCTTTATTGAGGAATCTATTACTATGCAACAGAAAACAACAAATCAGAGCTCCAGAGGAAGTGTTATAGTAAAAGGAACTAACTAGGTGAATTTACAGTATTTCTAATCATTTTTGTACCTAAATTGTTCATTTCCATCAGTGTCCTACAAATATGAAGTTAACTGGAACATTTATTTTAATCTACAAAGTTTTACTGCTCATTTTATTATTTGTTTTATTAAGCTATAAGCTCCTTTAAGAAATAGTATTTTAGGGCCTGTCAGACAGCTCAACGGATTTAAGCACTTGCATAGGCAGATGAAGGGGCCCAGTGTTTGATCTCCCAGGGTGCCATGCTGGCCCCATCCCTGGGGTGCACTAAGACAGTGATTGAGTTTGGGCGTGGTTGCACTAGCCTTTATTCCCAGTGCTTAGAAGGCTGAAAATAGGAAGATCAGTATGAGTCTGATCTGTGCAGTGAGAACTTTTAGACCATGTACTAAATACATTTAAAAAAGTTCTTTAATGCCCAGGCCAGATAAACCATACAATATTTTTTATTAAAGTCATCTTAAAGCAATTTGATCCATTGAAAAAGTTAGGGACAGAATTACAGTTTTGTGATCTCACATGGAAAATCTGTAAAATAAGTCTACAGTAAAAACACCTTTAATGTCCAGATATTGTGTGACATAAGTCTGAAAAGAAACAAAAAATATATTTGCATAGTAGGAAGATTTGGAATAGTTAATAAAATTAGCCAAGTTATGATATATTGAATAACCATTCTAAGAGGTTGGTCTCTTAGACAACAGCATCTATGCAATTGCCAAAAAAAATGGCATCATAAGATACCTATCTATTTACTTTGCTTGTAGACTTTAAAAAATATGAAACACTGTGAATTATTCTACCTAAACTCTGTGCTGCTCTGATTGATGGCTACAGGTAAAGCCCAGAATCTATAAACTTGTTATTCATCTTTAATGTATTTACTTAGAGGAGGATTTTGCTTCGTAAGAACAAAATCATGACTAAAATAATGATGCTCAAGATGGTAATGATAATTTGCAGTATCAAAGCTAAGGTTTGGATAGATTCAGTAAAGATGTCTTTCAAAGTAAATTTATTGAAGAAATTGTGGTACCAACTAGTTGACTGCAACACCAGCAATGCTTTTATCTGTTTGAATTTTGCCAAAACATTTGTCCCACAACCCTTCCCTATGAAATGGCTACACCACAGCGCCTATAATTTGCTGTATATTTTAAGTGTTAATATTCAAATGATAATCATTTTTATCAGAGACTGGTAGACAATAAATAGTAAATGCGTGGTACCTACTACTAGTGAAAAGGGAATTTTCAAACTGCTTTCTATCTAAAAAAAGCTTATTTTTCTTATATTTGCTTATATTTAAATGTGAGACTATACAAGTCATTATTCGTGTACTTAATTTTGGCATTGTCTCTCTACAGCTTTTGTTAGGAATCTAAGCTTACTTTATACTATCTGAAAAAGTACACAAAAATGGAATCCCAGTTAGCCACAGGCTGGAAAAAACTTGTTCAACCTAGGGAAAAAGGATACTTTTCTACACTGCAGCAATTTATATTCAGGAGGTGTTCAGGCAGACTCAGATACTATGTGTTTACATCTGGATAAGGACAAAATTTATTTAATGATCTCTCTTGGTCTGCCACATAGAAACTTCATTACATCAACCTCAAATCACTTGTTGAGAATTGGAACAACAATCCTCTTAAAACGTAACGGTAAATTCTGTGAGTTAATTTTCAGATGTCAAATGCAAAAACTGTGCATATATATTTATGTCACATGGCAGTATGAATAAATTGATAAGACAGTGATATGATCCTTAAATAATGTTTTTTTTCTTTGAATTGTCATCTAACTCAATAGAAGTGTACTTTACAGATGTAAAATAAATGTGTTTAACTACAGAGATAAACTTACACGTAAGCATAGACATAAATGTACATATCCTCTACATAATTACAAATCACTGATGTTGTAGTTTTATTTCAGTAATAGAATCTTCCAAAAACAGAACAAAGAAAAAGTTTATTCGCTTGGCTAAATAAATCATCAAGATTAATTATAGGTAAGTAAAGTCAAAGTACTATAAGGACTATGTTTTACAGTACTAGTTAAAAGACTATTTTTAACTCAAGTTATTATTTTTTCCATTGTTGTGAGTCAAGCACAGGGCTTTCTGAATGCTAGGCAAGCAACCAACCACTGCGCCAGATGCTCAGCCCTTCATTTATGTTTCAATCTCATTAGCACCAGGAGTATCTTTAGGTCTAGCCATTTTCTGTTTTGTGCTAGTACTGTCAGTCAAAACACTGCTGTTAAGGAAGAAAGCATGCAAACTTTTTTTCATAATCACATCAAATGTAGAGTTTGAGAGTGACACTGTATTGAACTATAACAAGTACATATGAAATTAAATACTGTTAAGTACTCCTTTTAGCTAGTAGAGTTTTCCAAAAATTGAATGGATAATATTAGAATTCTTGATGTTAAAAGCAGAAAGAATAGTTTTAGAAGAAAAACACAAGAAGTAAAACAAATGGGATTGCATTAAAATAATTGGGGTTTGGTTGGGTAGGGGTTTATAAATTTATTTATTGTTTTAATGAACTGACTCTTTGATTCATATATATATATATATATATATATATATATACTCTTAAGTGAAATAAATTAGACCCACATGTGCAAACATCGTACTGTATCTTTAGTGTGAGAACCGAAAAGAGAATAATGGAATCTTAAGGGTACAATAGTTACTGGGAAATATGAATGAACTTAATCCAAATGAAAGAGCTATAGAGTTGAAGAGGACAGGAACAGAAGTGGGGGAAAGAGATTTAGAGATTTATCTATGTATATAAGCATAATCATTTAGACAAATGTACTATAGTTTTCTGATGGTCTATGGAAAAGATCAGACAATACTTTGTTTTTTCCCCTTTTTTTCAGTTGGGTGTACCTTTTCTCATCTTAACTTCCTGTACTTTTGTTTCTTTTTCAAGTCTTACCTGCATATACCTCATAATATGAAAAACTGGTTGGAAGACAACACCACATATTACAACAAATACTGTGAAATTCATACTATTTTGTTAAGCAAAATTCTTTACCACTTGGAATTTTTCTGCTTTAATTACAATTTGTACTCTCTTTAAAAATAAAACAAATAAAGTAAAAATAATTGCACGCATGGTAGGATTTGCTTTGTTAGTCTTTAGACACTTCAATCTTACTTCCTTTTTTTCTTATGTTTTTACGAATATTCATCAGGGAAGGATTCACACTCTGCTTTTTACCATTCTCCATATTATATTTTGGAGGAATTGTTGACTCACACCACTTACAGAACGGAAACCATCAGAAGCAAAGGACTCTTCCTCTTGATTCACAGAACTATCTCCTTGACAGCCACTTGTCAACACATGTACATTCATGCATGTACTTGGAAGATGCCACATTTCTGACACATGAAGGTCTCAGGGAACACTGAGAAGCATGAAGAGAAGAGAATGTGAGCTCCTGTTGTGACCCTTTAAGACACTTTCATTTGACTTTGAAGTTACAAATAAATATCTTAAAGAAGAGAGAGCAACTGCTTTTTATTATTGACTTAAAAAATCAATTGTCTTAATGTAAGTCTTTAACATGACTTTTGAAGAATGATTATGTAAATTGAAACACAAATGCTTGGTATGGTAAATATAGAGAACATTCTCTGTCTCTGATGTTATCCTTCTTATATACACGCTAAAAAATAGCAGTCCTAAAAAATAATCCCTTTTAAGAAAGTCAAGTAGCATCTTTGTCTTAAAGACTTTCAGTTACTAATGTTGAGAGAACTCAAATAAATTGCAAAAAATATCATGTTTGAATGTGATCAATTTATTCACTTTCATAGTAGTTATTTAAGTTTTATTAATCTATGCCTTCACGAACGGTTTCTAATTACCACATGTTTGTGGTACATGATTGCATTCATTGTGAGGATATGTAACAGGTATATAATGCATATTAATTCTTTTATGTCCCTTTTTTCTCCCTTCTTTTCTCCTTCTCTTCATCTATTGGCTCCTATAAAGTTATTTTTCTCCTTTAAACTATCCGTTGTTGTTGCTAAATGCAAAAATGTTTCACAACTGTGTCAGTTTTGAACGCAAACACAAAAACTACAAATATATTTCCATAATGTGCTAAGGAAAAGTCCAAGAATGATTTTCTCTATAAAACCTCTTTGTCAATTTATCCCTTGAACTAACTTAAATATAGCATCATTGTTCAATAAAACATTAGGTTATTGCTATTCATAAATTATATACATTTAATTAACACATATAATTGGCTGACTAAGTAAAGGTTGTTATTATAAATAATCTGACTAGGCTTGGCAATCAATTGACTGGATTGAACAACAGAACTGAGGCTTCCTTGAAAAGTGGATATTCACATATATTTATAGACAGATTGACCTCTTAGAGATGTTCCATTAAAAAATGGATAAAGGGACCTCTCTCAGTGTGCATAGTAGCACAGTAGAGTTTCTTTATGTTCATTTCACCTTTAAAAAAAAAATGGTATGGGCTGGTCAAATAGCTCAATGGATCAAAGTGCCTGAAGCAGGAGCAGCAGTGGGGAGTTTGACCCCTGGGCCTATTGTGCTAGTCCTGCTCCTGGGCATGCTGAGAGGACCATTGAGAGTGTATATGGTGGCGCATGACTGTAATTTCACCTCTTGGGAGGCTGTAAACCTCCGCATCACTAGGAGTTTGAGCTAGTAGTGAGACTGAACACCCTGTAGACCCTTCACTAAAATACAAAGAGGGAGAGCGAGCGAGCAAGACAGAGAGAGAGAGAGAGAGAGAAATAGTAAAACATGCATGTCAATTAGCAATTGGTAGAAACTGTGTAGTTGTATGATCCTGAAGTTGAAAGAAATGTGTTACAAATTGCTTTTTCAGGAGGTGACTTGATAGCAAGTGCTCCAAATGTAGGGAAAGAAAATCCTCAAAAGGCAAGATAAAGTAGAATGGGATAAAGGAGAAAAGAAGAAAAGGGAAAGATTAGAAAGCATGTATATACACAAAATACTTAGGACAGATATGATACTAACTGCTTTTAATTCTTTAAAAAGATAAGTATATGCCTATATTGTTTTGTCAGTTTTTAAAAATTAATTTTTTATCTTTTATTAATTTTAATAAAAGTATCCATGAGACAATTTCACAACAGATTAGTAGGACATTTCCAATAATTAATACATTACACATGGCTGTCTTTGTAGTAGTTGTTCAGAGTATATGATACAGACCTGATAGCTTGTATAAATACACAGAGAATAGTTAAGACAATTGTAAAGAAACGCCAACAGGTTTTTGAAACTAGCAGTTAATTGGTAGAATTCTCGCCGTCTAGCTATGTATGCTAACATCTGTGAAGAAAGCAACTACATTGATTTACTCGTTTTTAATGCCTGTATTTTATATTACGAGCAATTACTTAGAAGATAACTATGTACAATGCACTGAATATTGTTGCTCTCCTACAATCTTGTTGTGAAATTTTACTCTGGTTTTTATTGTTTATTATTTTCTCTTTAAAATAATAATTAAAAAATTTGAAAAATATGTGATTCTGTTCTTTCTCATATGAATTCTTGCCGAAGTGTGAGATCAGTAAAAGATTTTAATAATCATGCAGAATTAACAGCCCATTCTTGGATGCCAGTCAGTATTTTCATTTCAATGAGCTCATGAAAAAATGTACTGAAAGGGCTGCTGCCACAGTCACGTAGCACTCTGATCCATGGACTTCTATAGCTGCCAAGGCCAACCTGGGCACAGCCACCATCCAGTACGGCGACAGCAGATATTGCCATTGCATTCTCAATAGCACATTCCTTAGGCCGATCAGCTAACATTGTGATCTACAGTGTCGGGTTGATTAATCTGAGATAATTTCATCATTGAGTGTTCTGTACTTTGTTCATATTGGAATAGTCACTTCTTCTGGGTATATATTTTCCCTGTCTGCAGGTGCAGCTATCACCTGTGGAGTGACAGAATGAATAGCCACCATTCGAGTATTTGATGCATTAGTGCATCTGAGTAGAGAACTTGATTCAAAGCAAATATCATGAAACTATAATCCATATTCATGAAGCTCAGTAATTTAAATATGATCCCATCATCCTGATCTGTAATAAAATGAGATTATAAAGAGAGATTTAGCACCCTCTGGAAATAGTTATAGTAGCAGGGAACTGACAATACTAGAAAACTGTGAGGAAATATCCTCCCAGAAGTGGTTTATTGTCTAAGGCATAATGGCCCTAATTCTTAGGCTCAGGCATCACGGGGAAGTTTATATGGTGTGGCTCTGCATGTGTGTGTGTGTGTGTGTGTGTTGGGGAAATACCTACTCTTCATAATTAATCACTAGCAAAATTTTTAATCTTTGTTCCCATGAGCTTGTGCGCCACTAATATACAAGTTTAGTTCAAAAGAACTTGGTCCAGCCAAGGTGCTTACTGAGCACAAAGGCTGGTGAGAGAAGACAACTGTATACATAAGCCATGAGGACTATGGCACAGTCATATGCAGAGTGACATTTATGTAACAATGGATCACATTGATGATAGTGATCCAGAAGCTTATAATTAGCTTGGAACTTTCTATCTCTTAGGGGTGACATTATCTTGGTATAACACAGTACATAACTCATATGATTGTGGTGACACTGGTATAAATATGCCTAAGTCCTATAAAAGTATACCACGTACACAACAACAACAACAAAAAAAAACAACCGTGGGCCGGGCGTGGTGGTGCACGCCTGTAATCCCAGCACTCGGGAGGCTGAGGCAGGAGGATTGGTGCGAGTTCGAGACCAGTGTGGGCTACAAAAGTGAGCTCAAGGCCAGCCTGAACTGCATAGCGAGACCTTGTCTCAAAAAGATAAAAAAAAAAAAAAAAAAAAGTATACCACGTACAATTATGCACCTGTATAATTCTAGGTGATAATATGTGACAATGTTACTAGCTGCTTTCTCATATCATATACTTCTATTGATTATTTTATAGTTCTTTTGCTTATAAAAATGTGTTAATATATAATACTATACAAGCAGCAGCCTCAAGCCTCTTCTGTTTACCATACATCATGAGTGTATTATTTTCTCTTATGCTCTTATAGATTTAGAAGGAAAACATAACAATAAAGTTTTTAATTGGAAACTGGAAACTTTCCTATTGTCTAAAGTGGTAAGGTTTGAATTCCAGATTATGGCGCTATTGGTAAGTAGTAGGTGGAAGCTTTCTGAAATGGAGTTAAGCTGGACATAGTTTGCATATTAAAGTCGTGTGCTTAAGGACGTCTCTTCTTTGTCGGACACCAGATCCCCATGAAGTGAGAAACTTTGAGTCACCATGTGATCCACTGCCATGATATACTATGCCTATTGTGGCTTTAAATGACAATGTCAAGGGCCATGAACTGAAACATCTGAAAACATTAGCTAAAATATACTTTTATACCTTTAAAGTCTTTTCTCAGATATTTTGTTCAAATTCTCCCTGTCTACTACCTTTGTGTTCAATGTCTCTCTCATCTGTAATATATTATATAGTGCATATATTTTATATGTATTATAGCATATATGCATAATATATGGGATACTATATGTGCCTTCAGTATAGGTACTTATGTGCTATCCTGTAACTCTTAAGTATTTCTAAGTGCACAGTTTGCACAATGAAAAAAAGAAAAAATTGGCTCAGGGAGCATGCACCAAGAGCATCTCAGTTGTTCTGTTGCTAAGAGACACTAGACTAACATTATCATTATTTCTTCCTTTTTTTTTTTTCGGTCTTTTTGAGACAGGATCTCGCTATGCAGTTCAGGCTGGCCTTAAATTCAATTTGTAGCCCAGGCTGGTCTTGAACTCACACTAATCCTCCTGCCTCAGCCTCCCAAGTGCTGGGATTACAGGCGTGAGCCACCACACCCGGCATTTCTTTCTTATTTAGTTTGAAACATGATTGCTATTTTCTTATTTGTTATTTTTATATCTGGCTTTAACTAACTAGAACTCTGCTCTTGGTTTTCTGGTTAACGCATGCTGGTATATTACATTTCTTCTCTTCTCCATATTAAGCTTCATATTTTAAAGTAAATCATCCTGATGCTTAGGAAACATGGCACCCAACTCCCTCTAAAATAACTATACATAAGCATTACTCAGATTCTTCTGACGTGGTTTGGATGTAGAGCGAACCTCACCAGAAGATAGCTAGATGCTTGTGTTAATTCTCATGGCCCTTGTTAGATTCAATACCACTGTCAGCTGGAAGTGCCTTGGCAGGTTCACTGTTGAGGGCTGCTCTGAATTCCAGAATTAAAATCTTTACATTAACTACGTTTTGCACTTATTTGCATTCTAAGTAAAGTTTCTGAGTCTTAATCAGAATATTGACTGAAATATCTCCCTCAGCAACCTGTTTACAAATATTACCCACCTTTAATACACTCACCCAATTCTCAAACTCCTAGTACAGATTCTCGTTTAGTTTTATATTTAGCATAGCTTTCATTTTATATATTCAGTGTATTAATGATTGTATGTAACATAGAATAATGTTACACACAAGGGAATATTACTATGTCATGGAGAAATATATACTTGAATCATTTGCAGGAGAAAAGATGTACCTTGAGAACATAATGTTAAGTGAAATAAATCACACACATAAGCTTAAATATCACATGGTTTATCTTATGTGGAAAACCCAAATTATTAATAAAAAGTGAAATAAAAGATAAATAAAGCAAGTTGGCAGACAGATCTCCTGAAAATGAGAGGGGGACCATGAAATGGAAAAAAAAAAAAAAAAAGATGGAGGAAAGGGAAATAGGGCTGAAAAAAGAATTAACATGTATCATATACACCTACCGGCTACACACAAGGAAAAGAAACCTTTTATATACCTCAAATGTGTGCTAATAAAACAATTGAAAAATCTAAAACAAAGAAAATTCTTACCAATTATCTGTCCCAAACCCTCTTTCCACGAACACAGAAAAGCATTATTTTTTCTAAAGATTATCACTTATGTGGTGATCTCTCCAAATTCTATTTCAGTGTCTAGGTGGATGGAAATCAAAACAGAAGTATTACCAGGTGAGATCATGCACACCTGTAATCCCAGCTCTTAGGAATCTGAGGTAGGTGGGCCATTGTGAGCTTCAGGGCCCCTGGAGCTACCTAGTGAGTTCTAGTGCAGCCTCAAGTATAGTGTAAGACCACCCCCTCAAAGTAAAGCAAAGCAAAACAAACAAACCAATGAAAAAAACACAGAATTAGCAAAAGGAAAAATTAAAAAAAAAAAAAAAAACTATGACTCAGAACTAGAATCAAAATGTTTAAAGATTGGAAGAGAAGTCAAAACATTTGTATCAAATTCTGAGCATGAAGTGAAGTGGTGGACACGAAGTTGGCTACTGGATAATTTAATGAAGAAGTCATCCATGACACTGGCAAGGCCAATGTCAAAGAGTGATGAAGGCCAGATCTGACGGAAATTATTCCAGAGACAGATCTTTGCAAGAGTATTGGATTAAAGAACTGGAAGGCATCTAGTAAGGATCATTTTGAATATATTAATATTCATTTTTCCTTGTTTTTGAAACTGAATGATGATGTATGAAAGCCAGTGCATTGTCGCTGAATCAAAGTCATTGCTGAGGCAAAGGATGGCATTGGCTGTTGAAGTTAAGCATGAAGAGTTTAAGAAGAGGAAGAACAAAGACTATAGGTGCAGAAGGAAGTTGTTAGAGAACCTAGGAGGTGAATTTGCAAATTTAATTCTGCTACTTTCTACTTTTTCAGTTTATTTAGAAGGAAATAATAGGAACACTATACATCGTCAGTCACTTTCCTCTGTGATCCCATAATCTCCTTGATCAGAAAATTTGGAACATTACTGAGTTCCCTAATGTCCTGACTGACCTTAAAGAGAAAAAATTCCCTCAGGCTTTCACAAAGAGCAAATTGTTCAAGCAATGACCGTGACTCATTCAGATGGCTGACACTGACAAAAGATCTGTAAGGTGTTGTACCTGGTTTCAGGGTAGATCCTGAGGATATTTGACTGACCTGGTCAGATGAAAAAGTTACATTTGTAGTTATATAGGTGTTGCATTAACTTGGTTTTAATCATCCAGCCAAAAACTATAACCACAAGGTATGCAAAGTAAAGCCATCCTAATACTATAAGCTATAAAAGGCTCAAGTCAACAACTTCTGAAAATTGTCAGTTCTGTTGATAGCCCACTACTATTATGGACTATTGTACTATATTGAGTTGTTTTGCGGAATTCAACCACCTACAATCCTTAAATTGGCTTCAAGTATGAAAAGGTCCTTTAAAGACTTCAAGTTCTGTTTCTCTAACTGCAATGGAACGCCTACCTAACAAAAGGCGGGGGGGAGGAATATGTTGGGAAGCAATAAGCTAGGAAATCAATCAAATATATGTAGGTTGGACTTGGCCCAGTTCCTAAAGCAAACAAGCTACTACACTCCTGAGATGAACATCCTTTCTGGTAAAGGTTAGCTAGCAGTTGCTAGGCAACCTAGTGTCATGTGTAACTACCTTGACAAAAGTGTAAATGAAAGACTATTCTGTTGTGAATATATATATATATATATATATATATATATATATATATATATATATGGAAAAATGTTAGAATAAGTAAATGGTATGCTAACATCATAAAAACTTCTTACAGTTTTAAAGGGACTGGGGAGGTAATTCAGAAGCCTAAGTGCCTGCCTTGCAAGCACAAGGTCCTGACTTTCATGCCCAGTAACAGAAGAGAGAAAGAAACAAAGACTTATAATTTTAAATTAGAAGATTATTGTCCATATTAGATAATGTATAATAAAGTTTATGAATGAAAGCAATATTTAAATTGATGTATCTTAATTTCAATTGTGTTATATCTTCAAAAAATACTGTCATATTTCATTAAATTTTCATTGACTCATCAAAGACTACTTGAAATTATTTTTAGACAATATGCCCAATAGCTTACATCTAATTGACCATTTCTAGCTAGCCAAAAATTTGAATTGTAACTAGCTTCAGTGATAGAAAAGCAATCATTTGAATCACTGCTTACTCTGGAAACAAACTGAACAGAAATTACAATTATCTTGCTCCAAAATCAAAGAAACATTCTCAGGGGAATTGATCTACTTTAGAATTTCTGAGTAAACTATACTAAGCTTCATACTAAACT
Source organism: Myocastor coypus (assembly GCA_004027025.1). Taxonomy (NCBI): domain Eukaryota; kingdom Metazoa; phylum Chordata; class Mammalia; order Rodentia; family Myocastoridae; genus Myocastor; species Myocastor coypus. The sequence continues at coordinate 97,359 of PVJA010002121.1, read as the reverse complement.
CTGATCACATTATCAAAATGTAATGATGGTCAATGTATTTCCCCACGTTCATGTTGATTGCTATTTCTTCTGAAAGAAAAAGAGGCTATGATGGCTTTACATTCATACCCAATACATTTCTTTATTCTTCTCCGCAGGTAGAGGCATTTTATTTCGTATTTATTGAATATCTCCTGTGGGCACAATACCAAGAAACTGGTGATAGCAAATGAGGGAGATTATATTGTTAGCAAGCAGATGTTCAAGCATTATGTGTCACCTGTGACTAGTGGGGAATTTGACTTAGTAAATGTGTGAAAATACAGCAAAGCAGCTGAATCCTTTACATATATATATATATATATATATATATATATATATATATATATATATTTGCAGTAATGTTAGTACAAATATAATTCAATGAAGATAGGTCTCCTGGTGAATAAATTTAAGCAATTTGCAACCTCAGGTATCAAAACTGTCTCAATATCAGTGAATACATCTGTAAAATGGGAAATGTTCATATATTATTTTCTCTCATCTGTCACTTTAATAAGCATGAGCAATGCTTCCAACAAACAAACTCTTAAAATGAATCCATAGATGTGAATTATGTTACTATTGTAAAGAGCAAAGTTTCATTATATCAGAACAATAGAAAAGAATCTAAAAATTTTGCCTATGTGTTTATGGATAGAATGCATAAAATCCATGTGATAACTCCCTAACAACCTAATGGGTCTGTTTTTGGTATAGGGCTTTCAGATGGGGTCTTTAGAATTGGCTGATATCATGGGATTGGAATCCCATGTTTAGAATATCTTTATTAGAAGAGAATAAGATGTGACAGCACAGCTTTCTGCCATCTGCCAGAAGGGACACAGGAAGCAGGTGGCAGTCTGCAAGCCCAGAAGAGTGACTTCACCACAGCCTGACACCCTGATTTTGAACTCTCACTTCTAGAACTGGAAGACATGAAAGTCTCTGTTTAAGTCTTTTTATCTCTCTCTCTTTTTTAAAAAAAACCGGTCGATGGCAATTTGCCACAGTATCACAGACTAAAAAACTATCAAAGTATTATCAAAACTTATCAAAGGAAATCAATTTTCCATAAATACAGAATTTTAATTAAAAGTAAATCTTGGTTTGATTGACTTGAGTAGCTATTCCATCATTCTTATAACTACAAATTTGTTATTTATAACTTTGATATATTATATTATTTGTAGTTTTATCTCTCTCTAGTTCTCTTTCACTCTCTCCTCTCTTTCTCTTTCTCTTTCTTTCTCTTCTTCTTCCTCTTCCTCTTCCTCTTCCTCTTCCTCTTTCTCTTTCTCTTTCTGTTTTTCTCTCTCTTTCTCTGTCTTCGTCATCACTTTCCTCCTTCCAACACTCTTTCAACACTCTTTAGATCCTTTGCTCTGGTAAAAATATAATTTAAAATGAAATATATACATGCAACTGATACACTAATCTAATATCTACTCAAAACCATTTCTTTACTTTGTCACCACAACCTCATGATTAATTTATTTCTAAATCTCAAAAAGTGACAAATTAAATTCTTACATTATTTGAAACCAAAATTCTGATATAATCTTACCAGTTTGTTCTCCTATTTCATGTACACATGAATTATCACCAACTCTTAAATCTATCCTTGAAGTTCGTTTATATTCGTCTTTTTTAAAAAGACATTTTCTTTCCAGTCATTTTTAGTTCACTTTATCACAGGCTGTCTCATTATGTAATCCAAACTAGCTTTGAATATGTTATGCTGCCCCTTTCACACTCATGCTCATAGCCTTCCTGTCTTAGCTCTCTGAGGGCTGGGCATAGAGGACTTCATCACTGAGGTGGCTTCACACCCTTCTGACCAAGTCTCTAACACTATTCTCGAACCTTTTTTGTTTAATTGCCTCTCTTCCCCTCGTGGACTGCAATGAATTTCAAACTAATTCCCTTTCCTTTGTTTTTCCTTCATTCTCCCCATGCTAATGAAAGATGGTTACTTTAAAATGAAACAGATCATCAGCTTGCCTCTATGCTAAGCCCTCTGGTGCCTCGCTGCTCTGCAAGTTGGCCCTTGGAGGCTGCATTCTCTGATTTCTCGTGGTCTCTCTGACGTGGTCCCCAATGTGTCTTTTGGTCACTTGCCTTACTACAACCCCCTTCCTGCCCCTTGCTTAAGCCACACCTACCTCAGCATTTGGACTTCGATATTGCAGTTTTCTCTGCTTCAAATTTGCCTCTCTGAGGCTGCTCCTAGCTTTTCCTTGGTTTTTGTGCTACAGGGCTACATTATTGAGACAGATGTTCAGTTACCAGCATATAAAAGAAGCACCTTCCCTCACTACCCACATATTTCATTTTTTCTACATTATTTTCCATAGTTATTATTTTAAGAATAAATATTAATTTCTGTACTTTCTGTGGGCTTTCATTCTGTCAAGAGGCAGATACACTATTTGTTTCAGTCAGTACTGGCTGTACACTCAGTCAAAAAGTGTGTAGAGCTCCCTTTTGATTTGCAAATTAATTTGTGCTTTACGATCTAATTGTCTATTTAGGTTTCCAAAAACCTAAAAGATCAAGAATAATCACTATTTCATTTATTGAAACTAAATCTACTGTAACAAAAAATATACTTCACACTGTTAGTTTCAAAGATTAAAAAAAAAAAAAGAATAAAAAAGAACAAAGACAAAAGCAAAGCAACGTAAAACAACAAAAAAGGTACAGAATTTCAAACAAGACCAGAAAACCAACAATGGTCATTATCTTATATATTGTTATCATCAAATTTATTGCTTTTATTATCGGACATAGGCATGCAAGATTGACCAAATAATGACATTACCTCTTCCTTTCAGTAAACCTTAAGTTTTTCCTTGAAATTTTCCATTTTTTAAATTTATTTTAAAGAGACCATCAAAATAGATAATACATGAAAAATGATCCACGTTTTTAAAACCATGAAAGATATTCAGTAGTGGTAATTATAGCGTACATTGCTAAGTGAACACTGCGATCTAAAATGTAGTTGCTCAGATTACATATATTAGCATACAAAATCAATGCTGATAGTAGTTAGTAGAATAATCATCTTACCTATTCTGTGTACACCTTCTAGCTGCATCCATTTATCTATACAGCCTTGAGTTTATCCTCCTTATAGCTGAATAACAGTTGATTATATAAAGATACAAGATATTTTTATGCATTCCTCACTTGATGGACATTTGTGTGGTTTCCAAGATTTAGCTATGACAAATTGTGCTGCTGTAAACATGAGTGCACATATTTTACTGTGGTATGCTTTTAGATTTTCTAGAAAAATACCCAGCAGGGGAAAAAGTTGGTTGAATGGGACTTCTGATCCTAGTTTTTTGAGGAATCTCCACGGTAATTTCAATAGGAGTTGTGCCAGCATACATTCCCACCAACAGTGGAGAAGGATTTCACCCCACAGTCTCTCCAGGATTCATTAATTGATTTCTTTATGATAGCTATTTTTCTGGGGTGAGAGGGAATCTCTGTTGTTTTCATTTGCATTTTTTGAATGACCAGTGATGTGGAACGTTTTTCATTTATTTATTTGCCATTTGTATTCTTCCTCTGAAGAGTGCATATTCATCTTTGATACTCATTTTTGGACTGGGCCTTTGAACTTAGAGAACTTTCTTTTTTTCTTTCTTTCTTTCTTTCTTTCTTTTTTCTTTCTTTTTGTATATTTCAGATAGAAGCTGTTTTTCTGAGTGACTGTTTTATAAGATTATTCCCTGTGTTGCTGGTTGTGGATTGTCTTTTCACTCTGTTGGTGAACAGTGTTTTACATGCATTTAGTACAAGGTTTTCAGGGTTTTGCTACAAAGATCAGATTCCTAGTGATCTTCCTATTTTTAGCCTCTCAAGTAGTGAGATTACAAGTGCAAATCACCATGCCAGTCTCAGTCCCCATCTCAGCATGCCCCAGGGGTGGATCTGGTACATCATACTAGGAATCAAACTCAGTCCCTGCATCTGCCTAATCAGGCACTTTAATCTGCTCTTGGTATCTAGCAGGTCCTATTGGTGGTTAATTTTGACATGCAGAAATGTCTCAGTGAGATGCAATCTCAGCTGTTGATTCATCAAAGTACTTCCTTTGCAATTTGTAGTTCATGAATTCTCTGTCCTCTATATATTCAAAATTTCTTCCTCCTTTCTCTTCCAGTAGAATTAGTGTTTCTGTTTTAATGTTTAGATCTTTAATCCATTTTGACTTTAGTTTAGGGTATGGTCATAGACCTAGATATACTTTTAGTTTCGACATATGGAAGGCCAGTTTTTCCAGCACCATATGTTAAAGAATCTCTCTCTTATCCAGTGAACACATTTGAATCTTTTGTGAAAGATAAAGTGGCTGAGTATGTTTGTAGTTGTGTCTGCATCTTCTATTCTGTTCTATTGAACTTCTGGTTTCTTTTCTTTTGTCAATGCCGTGTTGATTTTTTTTTGTTGTTGTTGTTTGTTTAAAGATAGGGTCTCACTATGCAGTTCAGGCTGGTCTTGAGCTCACTTTTGTAGCCCAGACTGCTCTCGAACTTGCACAGATCCTCCTGCCTCAGCCTCCCAAGTGCTGGGATTACAGGCATGTGCCACCATGCCCGGCTGCCATGTTGATTTTTATCACAGTATCTTTTTAGTATAATTTCATGTCAAGGACTGGCATGCTTCCTGCCTTGCCTTTGCTTTACTAAGGGGATACCTTTTGCATACAAACTCATACTCTTTGAAAGCATCACATTTAACATCTGTAGCCTACTTACTTAAAATTGGAAAAATTAATAGTAATAGATAGTTCAACCTCTTTATGTAGATTAACTTAAAAAAGAGTTTTGAACACATCTTAGTGTCTGGTAGCTAATGAGAAAAGAAATTTCTGTTTGCACTAATTTTTAAGTCACTTATTTGAAATATCATGTATATGAACCCAGAAGATGAGAGAAATAAATGCAAAGATAGATATGAAAATACCAGTAGAGAGGGTTTCTCACTAGTTTGTGTAAACCATATAAAATTTTACTTAAAATAATTTGGATATCCATTCACAGAGGGTTTAAGGGTCTGGTTGACGTCACAGGGCCTAAGACATTACCTCAAAATTAAAAGATATAAAGCAACTATAAACAAAAAAGGCTATAATAAAGAAAGAAGATTCTAACAAAGGAAACACTAGGTATTGGAATAAATTGAATTAAAATATCTTACATATAATTTAAATATATAGATATGTACATTCATAAAACTATTAAGGAAATCCTTGTTATTTGCTTGATATAAAATTGTCTATAGGTGATAGAATTACTTTTATAATTGAATGGCAGTAGCTCTAATTTGTCTTTGAGATATAAACATATATATCTTACTTCCTAGCCAGCATAAGGCCTATATTACAAATTAATGATTTGTAATGTTTCTTTAAGGTCTGACGTTCTCTTATAAACATCTGTGATTTCTTTATGGCTACAGTTTACCTGCATTAACAAGTTAGACAAACTGGTTTGTCAAATGACTACAGAGTTAGAAAATATATTGCTGGAAAGATCTATTTAGAGCTCCTGTAAAAATATGTCACATGTAACAAGTGCTGAAAGCTTAGCCTCACAGTGTTGTGCTTTTATGTCCTAACAAGTAATTCTTTAGAACACACACCTTTATGACTCTTGGGCATCCCAGAGTTACAGGAAATTCCATTCTCCAAAGTTATTTTCCTGTTTCACAAGATTTCCATGAATTGGTTCTGTGAAATTTTGAGAACTCTTGCATTTATTCAATCCATACTTGAATTCATAAAAAGAAATTAAAACTAAAAGAAAGAATGGAAAAATAAGAACACCAAAAAAAGACAAACTTTGAACATTATTATTATTATTATTTCTTTTGATGGGAAAATTATTTGGAACTCTATTTGATAATATTACTGCCTAGAATCTGATGTTCTGATATTTTGATTGTAATTAAATGGTAACTAGCAAACCAAATTCAACTATATTTATTTGTAGCAGTAAGAAATCTTTCAAAGGGATCTTAAAGAGCACCCACCCAGTTAATATATTGAAATGTGAAGCTATTTAACTTTTTCCTCAAGTCTAATTTTAAATGCTTTTTTTTGTTGTTTTTATCAAATATAAAAACAAGTAACCTTCCAAAACTTGGTGGTTATATCTGATTATTCCTGACATTGTAGCGATAATGATTCTTTGTTTCCTTCCTAGAGTATGATAAGTAAAGGGCTTAGTAAAGACCATTGTAATTTACTTAATTTGTATATTACAAGATATCTCTAAAGAGGATTGAAATTAAGTTTTTAGTCACTTACTTGCATTAAGTCCTGTTTTTAGCACAATCGTTCTTATTGTGGTTGAGCAGTTCATAGAGCTTCCCTTCCATATATTGAACAACTGAATGCCAGGATGTCTCAAACGTTTTAAAATGCCTATATTATTTCAACAACTTTGCTGGGTGCTAAAGATAATGTAGTAAGCAAATTGACATTCTGCTAATCAATCATGAAAATATACTATAGAATTAATTTCTTTGCGGACTATTTCCATGTTAAATATATTGATGAAATTTCCCCTTGCTACATAATGAGTTTACACATATACATATGACATATGATATACATATATACATGCATATACAGATTGAGTACTGATCAGCCCAAGACAGTTTATCCTTAGTCCTAAGGATTTATTTAACAAATTAAATACCTAAAAATAAAAATCTAAAATATAGGGCCAGCAAGATGGCTTAGCAGTCAAAAGTGCCTGCTTAGGCAAGCTTAGGCAACCACAGGAACCACGTTTCAATCCCAGGCACCACATGCTGTGCCAGCCCCACTTCCAGAGCAGGCTGAGCTGGTCATAATATAAATAAATAAATAAATAAATAAATAAATAAATAAATAAACAAACAAATAAATAAATAAATTTAAAAATATAAGCTACTACACTGGTACCATCATCGGATGAGTACCAAAATGAAACTATTTTGGCTAGAAAGACTAGCAATTCAAGATGCAATGAGCACGAACACTTTCTAGATTTCATGTGGTATACTATAAAAATAATATCTACCGGGACAAAAAATTCACATTAAAATGTATTGAATGGAAAATTCAAAGACTTTTAAAATATTCAATACCAAGACATGATTATATAAGAAAATATAAAAGAAATATTTATGTGCAAAAATTTTAGCAAAGCAAACCCAAAGGTACAGAAAACAGAATAAAACTCAGCAAATGAGTTAACACTAGAAAGTTTTGTAATAAAAAGAAGATAATCATCAAAAAGAAGAGACAATCTAAAATGTGAAAGAATACATTCACAAACATAGGTATAGGAAATTAACAATCTAGAATATAAGAGTTTCAAAAATTCAGCATCAAAAATATAGTTAATTTAGTATTGAAGAACTGAAGATGCCTCTCCAGATGCAACATACAGATGGCCAAAGGGTACACAAAATAAAGAAGGAGTCCAGATTACAAAGAAATATTATCTCACACCACTGAGAATGGCTATTATGCAGTATAAAAATGACAATGAATACAAAAATCTAAAGAAAGGTAAACTCTCACACACTGCAGAAATGTAAACCAGTACTTTTATTAAAGAAAGCAGTATAGAAGTTCCACAAGATATTTAAAAAAGAAATACTCTTAGATTCAGAAATCCCACAATTGGGTCTGCCTAGCTAAGGAATTTGGAGTCACTATATTGGAAAACACTCGTGCTATCCTCTTACTCCAGCGTTATGTAAAAGGTTTTGCAGATAGCACAATGAAATGTGAGTTTAAGTTGCAAAGTTTAATTCTGATATAGCTCAACATATCTTCCAAGCATTAATTATACTCAATTATTGCAAAATTAACATATAAATGTTAAGAAAAAGGAGAAGTATAGATTATCTAGAAAATTACACTATAGATATGATCTTTTAAAATAACCTATTTTAAAGACTTCGTGTTGATTTATATATGAAATTGATGAGAAGCTTTCTTTGCTAATTCAGTTAGTTCTCAGAATGTGCCAATCAGATACATTTCTATATGTTGTGTTTGAAAGAGTTTGCTTTCCACACTTTCAGTTACCTATATTCTACTATTGTCAAAATACATTAAGTGGAAAATTCAGGAAATAATGTGAAATTTTAATTTATATCCCACTCTGAGTAATGTGAAGATATCTCCTACCCAAGAAATGAGGGGCCAGTGAGATAGCTGAGTAGAAGAAGCGCTTGCCTGGCAAATGCAAGGTCCTGAGTTCAATCCTCAATACCATAAATAGGAAAGGAAAAATAAGATAGAAATGAGTTACACGTATGCACATGCTTTCTTCCTGTTCTTTACAGAGAAAGCCTCTTGGCTACAGACAGACTATTGCAATGTCACCAGTCTCACATTCAAGCAGCCCCACGCACTCCCTGAATGCTCTGTCACACTGTCCATCCCACTCACCTCACTTCATCTTCTTCCAAAAGTACTGTATCATCTCACATCGAAGGGTATAAAATATTGTGTGAGAGACACCATACTCACACAGCTTTTCCTATAATGCATTGAATTTATTGTTTTTTGTCTTGGTAGTGGTTCTTAATTTGTAATGTATGCAATATCTAATTGAAATTTTAACTGACATATTTATATATGTATATTTTATCGGACATGAATTTTAATTGATACATCTATATTAACTGATATATAAAATTTTAACTGATACGTATGTTTCATATATATGTATACATATATGTTAAAAAGCATAACATATTTAGAGATAGTTACTACCTACAGTTTCAAGCAACCACAAGAAATCTTGAAATATATCTCTTGTGAATAGGAACACTAAAAATCTGTGCTATAAATTTTTACTCCAGTCAATTCTTAAAGAATCATATTTATGCCACTTTAATTGATGCTATCAGTGTTTAAATAAAAATGCAAAACATGAACGTTGATAAAGACTTTAAGGTAGGTATTTTTTATGAGAAACAAATAGGAAATTAAGATTGCCTATTTGAATGACATAGTTTCAATATGAATTAAATGTTTGCTTTTGTATAATTATGCTTATGCTTTTATTATGGAACTTGGGCTTTTTCTGATTTTACACGTTTTACAGTTATGATAATCGGCAAATTTCCTTTTTCATTGGGAATGGAAAATATCTGACATATCATAGTTAACTGTGCTATATCAAGAATATTTTGAAGTATTTAAATGAAAGTTCTGTTCAGTAGCTCTCTAGGAATTAAAGGCTGATTTCTAAACTTTTATTGAAAGAGAAACAGTTTATCTGTAAAACTTATCCCATTTAAATTGTTTGGGAACTTTATTATGATAATTATTAACTGTTGTTTTTGTACATGCATCTGCAAAATTAAATTCTTTGTAATTAACTGAATGTAGCGTTCTGTGCTGTTTCTAACTGTAAAAACATCAGGTTTTAAAGAATAAAGTACATCATTAAAACTAAAATATAATGATCACCTCAGTATTTTTCCAATAGACTAATTTTGTTTTACAGTTACAAGTTTACTGTAATTATTGAAGTAGTTTCATCATATTCTGAAAAAGATACCTATTGCTAACAAGTGGAAAAGTAACAAAGCCCTTATTCTAATCATATAGATGGTGCTGAGGAATCCGTATGGCTATTCCATGTTATACTAAGAGCCATAAAAATATCAGATTAAAGCTATTGCCAAAGGAAGTAACATCTATAACCCAGGTGAGATAGTCTCCAGAACTAAAGGACAAGTTCAATAATAACAGGAAATATGAAATTTATTTTTGTGTACACAGATGTTGACATATTTTGCTAACCACAAACATGACCTGCTAATCATTTTAGGACAGAGAACACATGCTGCCAAAACCAGAGTGCAACTTTTGCCTGAAAGAAAAAAACTTTCGACTGAGAATGTATTTATTGCTCAAAAGTGAAGGCAGATCAGCTATATAAGAGTCCCCTTCCTCTCCGTTGGCATCCTGGTATTACCTAACTAAAAAAATAAGAGAAAGGCTTTCAGAAGGAAAGTTCGTGAGGAGCAATAAGAGAGAGAAAGTTGTCCCAAATTTTAAACCTCTAATGCTTCTCTAAGCACATATTGTTACACAAAACAAGCACTTGTTATCTTAGCGAATAAAACACTTAAAGAAAATTCAACTTGTTTTGTTTCTAACATGGTAGAAGAAACCCAGTCAGACCCACATCTCTGCCTTAAATTACAGCTAAACTTGGAGCAAGTACAAGAAACACAAGTCTGAAAAGATGAAGAAACCCTGGCAAATTCTACAAGGGAAGTAACTATCCAAGAGAAATTGACTTACATGTGTTTTATTTCCTTATTTTCTTGGATTAAAAGATCACCAATGTCTGTGACATACTCAACATGAACAGGTAGACAAAATTAAAATAAAACTTTGGCATCTGAGTAAAGGACAGAAGACCTTTGAGCTACATAAAGAGTACTGGGAGAATGTCAGAGGAGAGTACTTGAAAAGAAAATGTGCTGCTTTTGTGTAAAAATTTGTACAACTCTCACTGTCTCTAGGTGTGTACCCATGTACTACACATAACAGTAAAGTTGCAAGGTATCAAGTCAAGGCTGTGTAAACTTAATCAAGATTTAGACCATCACCTCACATCTCAGAGCAACACCTAGAGCAGACTCAGGAAGAAGAGTTCAGGTTGAGCCACAGAAGGAGAGAAATCCTGTCCTGTGAGAAGGAAGACACATTTGGTCACACTGTGGTAATTGTAATAGACCAGACACAGAAAGACGCATAATACATGATTTCACTTTTATGTTGAATCTGAATAGGGATATAATTATTATGTACAGGAATATGCATTAGTAAAAAAAAATAAAAATTGGAAAAAATAGTAAAAAATAAATTATTAGTTTTCTCATTCTTTGGGCCTTTGATAAAAAAAGAAAAAATATAAAAGAGTAAAACTTACAAGAATAGACAGTAGAATAGTGATTAACAAGAGCAGATGACAGGGACAATGGGGAAGTATTGGTCTGAAAATACATCTTCAGTTAGGGAATCTTAAGAAATTCTGGAGTTTCAATATAGAACACAGTGACAATAGTTGTCACTGTATCACATCCTGAAATTTACTGAGGGTAGCTCTTCATTGTTCTCATCACACACAATAATGATGTGAAACCATGACTTTCTTAATAAGCTTGATTATGATAAAAGTTTCACAAACGTGTATATATATACATGTATATATATATGTATATATACATATATATATAATTCACTATAAATATACATTTTTTAATTTTTTTTCACATTCAGTTCAATAAGAATGAAAAAAGGAAACAGATTTTTGTTGAATACCTCATCTAAGATCCTAGGATTTATGGCCCCCAAAATAAAATAAAGGACCAGCGAGAGAGCTGGGTGGACTAAGCAACTCCTTTGGAAAGCACGGGGGCTGAGGTTAGATAACTGACACCATATGCCTCATGGGCTCCATGCTCAAGAACGCTGAACAAGCAATTAAGTTGCGGTGGTGGCATGGGCCATAATCCCAGTGCTGGGAAGGCTGGAAACTGACTTAGAACTGCATAGTGAGACCCTGCACACACACACACACACACACACACACACACACACACACACACACACAAGCATAGGAATGCTTTCAGTGAAAGGGGATTAAATTCAATGTCTCTAATTGAGATCAAGGATTTCATATCTGTAGACAGGTTTAATGTAGAAGCATCCCCTTAGGAGAGAGGCAGATATGGTACTTTCAAGTGTTCACATGTAATATCTTTCTTGGATGTGATATTGGTAATCAGACAGAAGGAACATATTCTTCTTAAGGAACATTGAAATATTTAAGGTAAAAGAAATTGATGCCTCCTATGTCTAAAATATAACCGAAAGAAGAACATGCATACACACGTGTGTATGTATGCAAACATTTCCTGTGTGTAAACATACAGTCATCCAAAGAAAGACTAAGACATGGCCATCAATAAATCGTTAATTTTAAAAGCCTTTAATGTCCATTATTTTATTCTCTCAACATTTATGTAGGGTTTGAATTTTATAAATTAAGTGAGAAAAATTTTATAGTATTTAATTTTTTTCTTAACTTATGGTAACAAGTACACAAGTTGTATGCTAAAATATTTCAAAATCAGTAAGTGTTTAAAAAGGCATATCGGTCTACCAAGTTCAAGAGTGGCAGGCGAAAGAACAATTAAGAAGTTTATGTAGCATAGAGCAGGATGAGAGTGGCAGATCGAAAGAATCACAGAAGGTGAGAGCCACTTGGAATTAGACGGTAGTTTAAAAATAATATATTCTACTGTGAACCAGAAACCTAGGGATACCCAAGCTATATCTCAAGAACAGAATAAATACCATGCCTCAATTCAGGAAAATGGCATATATAATGGAGCACTTGGAAAGGAGTGAACGTCAAATTTTTCTTTGCATATTTTGGAGTCAGTAAAGAATCATCATGATTAAATGTATATATGCAGCTGGAAAATATGCTAGATTTTTTTTTTGGTTTGAATTGTAAATCTTTTCAGGAAATTGTCTTGTATTAAAATTATAGAATTAACAGATAACAAGTATATGGTTTTGAATGTTTTATGTTTATTTGAACAATATTAGATATGTTTTGGCTCAAAATCTATCAGATCATTTAAATTAGGATCTATGGGGATAGAAATCTATAATTGTAAATTTAAAGATTTTTTATATGATTTTAAAGCTTTTACTGAATTGGAGAGTACAAAAAGATCTGAGGTCGATCTTCTAGGGCAATCCAATAACACAAATGTCGTGAGAATAAACCAGTAAGGAATAACATAAAAAAGAGATGGCAAAGGTAAGAAGATAAGAAAGTGTTAACCCAGAAACCACATAAGGAAAGAAAGATGTTTCTATAAGATTGAGCAAAATAAATGTTGCTATTACATCATGATCAGAAAAAGAAAACATCTTTAGATATCCCACCTACAATATTTTGCAAGAGGTTTTTAATCAAAGTGCATACGAGAACCTGCATTTAATAAGAATGGATCATAGAATGATTGGAAAGAAAGCTGCATAAACAATGAGAAACTTGTTTTCCTCTATGGGTTTCCATGGAATAGGAAATGAACAGGGTGTTAGCTCCTGGTAGCTGAATGTTGCAATGTTTTATATATGGGTGTGATCAAAATGGATGATGACCATTAAAATTTTTGAAATTTTATTACAAGAAAAGACATATGACCATGGATTGAGCATACTAATCCCAGCGTTCTTGACACATGCTGAAGCAGTGAAGGATGCCCTGTTCCCTTGAGTGTGTTCACCTATGCTGATCTGGCTGCTTCCAGGTCCTGAATCTCTTCAAGCCATAGAACAGTCCTCGTCACGTTGAGTTTGGAGAAGAACCAGAAGTCCCACAGCGCATAACACAGAAAATAAAGTGAACAAAGACACACAGTAATATTTTTGGGAGTGTGCCTTTCTGTTGGATAGCACTCACCTCCGAATTCTCTGAACTTTTCTCACCTTATAAAAACACTTCCACAACACTTCTAGAGGTACTGCAGAAAATTGGAAAAGAGTATTAGAATGAGTATTTTCAAAGAGAGAGTAAGAATTTTGAATGGAATTCATAGGAATGTTCCTTGTATTGTAGAAATTTTTTATTCTATATGTGTATGCTTGATCTATCTGAGTGAATGTATTTTAGCATATTTCCAATGAGAGTGAGTCTAACAAGAAAACATTATTTACATCTTGGAGAACTCATAGCATGTAGTATAAAAAGAGGAAGGCTGCCTCAACAGGAAGGAAACCATCTTAGCAATGAAAGGATGTCAGAGTATATGCATACTTGTGAGAGACAATAGGTTAGATAATGCATAGATGAAACAGTTGTTTCCAATTGCTTCTGCTTTCTGAATGAAGCAGTAGGACTTAAAGGTGAGCACACTTCTTAGGAAATATGTGAAATTCTCCCCTCAAAGAGTGAGGTTTAATATTTTAACATCAATGTAACAATTCTTGACTGTGATAATGGTCAGAAAGCAAGTAGCAAGTCTTCTTCCAATTACATTATGTGATGTTGTGAGTGTTTTAGCTGGGTTGCGGCTTTATGTGAGTGGCACAAAGGGAAGTCAAGCAGAGTGGGTGATGTTTCCCATGAGAGCACTATTGTCATTATGAAAAATGTCATTGCTACTACATAAACAGATAAAGCGACAAGGTAGTCACTTGAGAATAATAGAGAAACAGGCACGGATCTAGATTTTTTATCTTTTTGTCTTCCTTTCTTCCATCCTCTCCTCTCCCTCCATCCCTTTCTTTCTTTCTCTCTTTCTTTCTTTCTTTCTTCCTTCCTTTTTTTTTTTTGAGCTCACTATGCAGCTTGGATTCATAGAAACCTTCCTGTTTTCAACCTCCCATGCATGACTGGTATTACAGAGGTGTGCCACCATGCTAAGTCTTGTTCCCAGGCTCAGTGCCCCTGTGGGTTGGGTCCACGCAGCATGTGGTGCCAGGAATTACACCCCATCCCTGCAATGGCCTAAGCAGGTTTTAGTCTGCTGAGCTATCTTGCAGGCCCAAGGGTCTATATTTCTTGATGGCTTGGAAAAAATTGGCAGGAGAAAAGACAAGAGAATGAAGGAGAAGATAATAAACATAAAACACTGTTTGAATTAAGTATTTTAGAGATGATTACTTATAAATTAATTTCACAACATCATATATAGAAAAAATATGAAAAAGCCAATTTATCTATCATATGATAAGAACATAAAGAGAATGTGCTGTATTTATTTGACGAATTTTGCAGCATGGATAAAACTTTTTAAAATGTATTTGCTTGTTACTGGGTCTCACTATGCAACTTGAACTCAGTGATCCTCCTCTTTTCAGCCTCTCCAGTGCTAGGATTACAGACATGCACCACCACTCCTGGTTTGAGGCCAACCCACACACCTGGGGTTCCAGGGCCAGCATGGCATGCAGTACCAGGGATCCAACTCAGGTCCTTTTGCTTGCCAGGCAGGCAACTAGATAACAGAGCTATCTCCACATGCCCAGTAATTTGTGTGATAAATAGGATGAAAGTTAATGATAAAATGTGTGCATGCATGTGTGTGTGTGTGTGTGTGTGTGTGTTACAAATTATTCAGCCTGTTGGGAGTTTGAGGTAAGCAACTTGAAAGTCTGTGAGCTATCAGGAGTTTGTACCTGTTTTTCAGTTAAGTTCCAAACAAAAATATCCTTTAGGGGTAATTCACTTGGATCCCCTTCTCTGCTACTTCAGGACAGAAGCTTTCTTTGCCCCCAACAAATGTATTCTGCTCTTTAAAAAAATATCCTTTATTGACATTTGAAGGAATATTGTCACATGTGCTTCCAATTCATACAGTAATTTTTTTCACATTGATATTTGAGGACAATATATATGATAAGCAGCCCGCAAGTCTAAGATTAGGCAATGCTAACTCATTTACTGGCTTCAAAATACATGCTTATGACTCAAATATTCAGTTTAATGATTTCAAATTTAGTATAATACAGTTCTGCTAAATGTAGATTGTATTTGGTTTCTCAGTATACACACAAATGATCTTTATAGCATGTTTGACAATAGCAACATTTTAATAATTTAAATACTATAAGAATATACTAGCTAAACAGTATTCCTAAACATCTGTGAATATTTAAGATTTTACCATAGTGAACTTTCTGTAAATCTTATATAAATAAATTCCATATGTTACCTAAAGGAAAATCTGTATGTCTATTCTCAGTGCTGAAATAAAAATATTCAAATAACTGGTGAAAACTAAAATGATTCTCCACTGGGGAGTGTAAAGAATTCCAGAGTAAACACAATATTCAAAAACGTTACTAAAATAAAATAATATTCATATACCTAAATATCAAATGAAATGTCTTTTAATTACATGTAATCACAAAGCAGGCAATTATTTTGTTTATTTAATGTCTCTATCCGTTGTATTTGTTATCATCCAAAAAGCCAACCATTGAGGCATGCGGGTTAGCTCAGGGCTTTAAGCGCATTCACGGGCAATCCAAGCACAAGAGGTGGCAGTTGGATCCCTAGACCTGCTCTTAAGGCAGCATGAGCCTGAAAAAAAAAAATCCTTCTCAACCTTATAGGGCTTACTAAATAGTTCAGCAGATTAAAGCACCTGCAGGCAGGCACAGGGGCAGGGGATTTGATCCCCGGGCCTACCATGCCGGTCCTGGCCCTGGGACTCACTGAAACTGTAACTGGGCTTGGTGGCATATGCCTGTAATCCCAGCTCTTGGGAGGCTGTAAACAGACAGATCATTATGAGTCCAATCTAGTAGTGAGATCCTGAATGCCCTGTAGACCCTTCCCAAATAAAAAGACGAAAGTCAACCATTATCCTACGCACATTGACTTTCTGTTAATATCAAGTTAAATACATAAGAATGATAATTAATGAAGGAACAATGTACATAATTCATATTTATTTTTCTGAAAATAAACTAGTTATTTAATAAATGACTTCTGTTGTTAGATTGCTTTTTTGGAATATTTTAGTACTGACTTTTAAATGTTTATCAAATTCTACTATGGAATAATTATATTATTAGTGTTAATTCACATTTATAAATTAATTATAAAGGCACACTATTTACCTGAAATATGTTAATACAAGCAAAATAACAAAACTCAACAAATCATTATAAGTTATTGACATATAGAAAAATAAGACTGTGAATTATATGATTTCTTTAAAAAATTGTCTTCCTGGGCCAGGGAGATACCTCAGTAAATAAGTTCTTGCCTGGCAAGCACAAGGTCCTGAGTTTAGTCCCCCCCCCCAAAAAAAAAAAAAAAAAAAAAAAAAAAAGATCCTGATTTCTGTAAATTATTTATTTATTTAAATAAATTGATTTATTTGTTTATAGTTATTCACCATATTAATTTTATTTATTTTTAGATTTTAGTCATTTTAATAATGACTTCACTAAAATTAATATGCTTTCATATATCTACATCTATTTCTTCATCTAATAATTTCATTTATAGTATCTCAGGATAATTTAAGCACTTAAGGAAGAAACATAATTATATTCTCACAATTAAAATATAGTGGGCCTGGCAGGATGGCTCAGTGGTCTAAAGCCCCTGCTTAGGAAAGCTTGGGCAACTTCAGGGACCGCAGTTCGATCCCTGGCACCACATGCTGCGCCAGCCCCGCCCTTTGGGCGGGCTGAGCCGGCTGTAAAAATGAGTGAATAAACAAATAAAGGTTCTGAAACAAGAAAATAAATAAATAAATAAAATAAAAAGTTCTTTAAAAAAAATATAGTAGTAACATTCTATTATGATTTCTGCTATTTAAATATCTTTATATGGGGTTTCTGTTATTTCTTTCAAACAAAACAAGTAAACAAAACAAAATCCTGCTTGCAGAAAAAGAATGACTGAAAGTCTAAAACACAATTTTGTAATGAGTGATAAATTGCAAATATTGAAGTTATATGTACAAATAAATATCTTCAAATGAAGATATCTGGCAATTAGATAATACAATATACTTTGTTTTTTAATATAAATAAAAACTTAAGAAAATGCTTTCAGAAGTTTATTGTGACATGAATAACAGTGACTATAATTTGTAGAAGACTTTTCAAAGAGTTTAATATAGTAATATACTCACTATGAAAAATAAAAATAATCTATTTTGACTACACAATCATAAGATTGGGAATTTTTATACTTAATTCCCTTCATTATAACAATTACTGACAGGCAAGTATATTAATATCATTAATTATAAAAAAAGAAACATAGCAATAAGAAGGAAATCAAAATAGCCCCAAGTTCTGCTACTCAATCAATAACATATAGTGCTGTTTTGTACAAATTTGCTTTGAGTTTGTGTATGTATGTGTGTATGTGTGTATAATATATGTAAAACACCTGAAAATGAAACCAAATAAATATAGCTACTAAAGATAGAGCAATATAGCTATTAAAACCATGAACATTGTTTCAATATTATCAAAATAAAAGAAAATATTTTCTCAAATGAATTACTAAACCACTGTACAGTCATTCTTAATCATTTATATTCAGGACAATTATCTTTAGACACTTACCTTCCTCCTCATTTTCTTGCTCTCCAATTTCTGTAAGATTATATAGATACGTTAAACTGTTACCATTATTCTTGCCATTTTTCAAACCTATTTTCAGAGATTGCAGAGAGAAATGTACCCACTGATAGACAGGAAATGTACCTTAGCTCACAAAGAAGGCATAATGTTCTGTTGAACACAACACATTTCATAGAAACATCAGACAAGGATACTCTGCGAGGCGGTGGATGAAGACAAAAGCTGAGAAATCTCATAAATCATAGCTGAACATAAACAAAATCAAGAATCCTGCTCAAAATATAGAAACGACTAGAAATTTTTAAAACTTCACATTAGTAATCACTTTACTACCAATCAGATTTAACCTTGTTTCGTATTTCTGATATACTAGACATAAATTATTAATAAAGGGTGGGCAAGATTGCTCAATAGACTAAGTGTCTCTTCAGACAACCACGGAAACTAATGTTTGATTCCTGGTACCTCATGCTGAATGACCACTGGGCCTGCAGCTGAATCTGGGCATGGCAGTGAGCACCTGTAATCTGAGCTGTGAAGAGGCTGAGAACAGGAGGACCGCTGCAAGTTTGAGCTGCATAGTGAGACCCTGCATAATATATGTATAGATAGATAGATAGATAGATAGATAGATAGATAGATAGATAGATAGATAATTTAATAAAAATAAATAAAAATTTAAAAGAAAATAGAAAATAAAAGAAAATTCAATCAATGAATCAATCAATAAAATAAGACAAACAAATAAGCTTGATCTTTGGCTTAATGATGTCAACAGAGCTCTGAAATTTGGTTTATATCAAGAAGCAGCATCTGCTGTTTCTTAGGTACTATCCTGTGGCTTCTGTGTCCTTTCACATTTTAAATGAATTCAAAAATCTTAATCTCCCCGAAAGGCACTGCTTTCTCTACAGATCCCTAAAGTATCAGCTATCTTTGCTTGCCAAATTTTCATGTCATTAACCTAGAGGAGCAAGTTAACTTTTTCATTCCATGCTGTCCTTTCAGATAATCCTTTCTCATTTCCAGTTTTGAATCCCTGATGATATAATCTGGTCCCTCATCTCTCATTATTTTTGTCATCTAATAACCCCTGAACCTCCTTTATTTTCTGAGTTATTTTTACTCTTTGCTATAATTTGTTTTATTTTAAGCTACTTTCGTAAATGATATCCTCACGAAACTGCCTGTCAGTTCCTTCAACTTCTCATTTCCTTGTATCCATGACCAGTACCTAGGCTTTGTTATTAGTTAAAAGCAATCTCAGTGTCTTGCCTTATACTCTCAGAACTCTACCAAATATATGTCTGGCTCACCACACCAAATCTCAGTCTGAGCATCATAAAATGAAGCTGGAACAAAAATGACAACTGAAGCAAATGTTTTCAGATTTGGAGCAGTGATCAAGAGTCTTTATTTTCCTGGTCTTTTATTTTGGTCTTTAATTGTTTATATTTTAGGTTTCTATTGTAAGAGGAATGATATCATAGTAAACGTGTCATGTCTGATTTCTCTTGCTTAGCATTATTGACCCAGAGGGCACACCCATACTAAAAAGGACTGACCAACACTACTCGAGTGTACTGTGTGGCCAGGAGGTCATGACACTTTCTCAGTGCGTTCCCTCTCACACAGCCTGGAGGAGGCCATTCGTATCTCTGTCTCTCTCCAGGCATCACACTAACCTTTGCTCTGCTTATTTTCAGCTGATGACCTTTGTGTTAGATAAATTAACTGAAGAAATTAGAATAAAACACTCAAAGACTTTGTGTTCATGGATTGCATAACAAAATACCATACAGATTTTAAACTAAAATAACAAATATGTGTTAGTTCTCAGCTGTGTAAAGCAGGACTCAAAGCACTTGACTTGCTAGTTCCTAAGGATATAACCCCAAAAGCAACCCAGTGGCAGTCAGGGCTAAGGAGGCATCTGAGGTTTTCCTAGGAAGGGATGAAATCTCAAGTTTACACAGTTGTAGGCAGCTCTCATTTACTTGAGTTTAGGAGCCTGAGGGCCATACCCCCTTGCTGATTATCAGTCTAAAACCTCCTTCAGTTTTTCCAACTAGCGCTCTTTATGGTGGTTTATGCCAACAAAGAGAGAAAGAGGGAATTAAAAATTAGCAAAGTAGTTTATAACTTATATCGAGAAATTAGGAAAGAGGCATCCCACCATGTTCACTTCATCCTTTCAGTTAAAAGGAAGTTGCATCTGATGTCCACAGTTAGGGAAAATAATTGTGCAGGGGGCGTAGCTGTAAGATTTCAGGTTTACTTGTGGGCTGTCTTGGTTTGCAATGGCCCTGAAACACCATACCTACTCATCTACTATATCTATAGTCATTCTCTATAATTATGATTTTAGGAAAATGCCTCAGAAAATAAACAGAGAATTTATTTTAATCTGAAAGACCACCACACAAAAACAATCATGCAAAATTTCAAACCAAGATATAAGGAGAGTAACAGTGGTTAGTACAGTGATTACCCACATATCAGTTGGTCAGATTATGAAATATAGTCTAGAAAATACCGAAGAAGTGGGCACATTTCCAGAGACATATGAATTGCTGAATCTGAATCAGAAAGATATAATTTTTTTTTTTTTTAACCAATGTGTTGGGTCCAGGGTCTCACTACAAAGCTCAGACTCATAGTAATCCTCCTATTTTCAGCCTCTGCAGCACTGGAATTGCAGGGATGTGACACCATTCCCTGACTTGGCTCCAGGTGCAGTGCACCCAGAATCAGTGCCAGCACAGCATTTGGTACTGGGGATCAAACTCCAGTACCTGCACTGGCCTAAGCAGATGCTCATTCCACTGAGCTAACTTGACAGAAAATATAAAATTTCTAAATAACTCATTATCGGTTCATGAGATAAAAATGTAATAAAAAGTTTAGCACCAAAAATATCCCAGGTCTTGATGGATTCAGAACTAAATTCTGCAAGAAATTTAGATAAGATTTAGTGTCAAACTCCTTAAATTTTTAGTATAATTGAAAGGGAATCAGTACTGTGTAATGCATTCTTGGAGGCAAATATTACCTTATATCAAAACCAGAGAAAGACCAAATCAAGAAGAACTACAGTCCAATCTCTCTAATGAACATAGATATGAAAAACTCAATCAGATACTGGCAAGCAAAATGAAGCAAAGCATCAAGAAGAATATTCACCACAACAAAATGGGGTTCATCCCAGGGATGGAGGGATGGATCAACATATGCAAATCTATCATCATGATATACCATATCAATAGAGCCACAGACAAAATTCATATTGTATCTCAATAAATGCAGGAAAAAAATTGATACAGTTCAGCATTCATTTATGATAAAAAAAAAAACCTTATATAAAATTTGAATTGATGGTCTCAGGTGTGCTGAGGTCTGGGACTGAATCAGGGCATGGTGGCACACAATTGTAATCCCAGCACTGGGGAGGCTGAAAACAGCCATCTATGACAAACTAACAGCTAATATTAAACTAAACGGATAAAAACTGAAATATTTCATTCTAAATTCAGGAACCAGTCAATGATATTCCCTAAAACAATTCTTACTCAATATGGCTTAGGAAACATTAATAAGAAGAAATATACAAGAGCGAAAATTGAAAGGAATAAGAATTGGAAAGGAATGAGTGAAATTATCATTATTCACAGTTTACATGATAGTTCACATAGAAGATCCAAAAACTCCACCAAAGGACTTTTAGATTTCATAGGTAAAATCAGTAACATAGCAGGACACAAAGTCAACACTTAGAAATTATTAGTATTCCAGTACACAAAAAGGAAACTCACTGAGAGAGAAATTATGCAAACTACACCCTTTAAAGTAGCATCCAAGTCAATAAAATACTTAGGATCAATTTAACAAAGTAATCAAAAGATTTATGTTTTGAAAATAAGAGAACTCTGGAAAGGGAGATTCAGATGGTTTTAGAAAATGGCAAGATATTCCTTACTCATGAATAGGAAGAGCCCACTTTGTGAAAATTCATACTCCAAAAATTGCTGTACATATTAAATCCAATACTGATCAAAATATCATTAGTGTATCTCACAGACATAGGGAGAAAAATTCCTGTAATTTATCTGGAACCAGAAGAAACATAGAATAGGAAAAACAATTCTGAGCAGCAAAGGTAAGAAAGGAGGTCTCACAACCCTGACTTGAATTTATACTACAAATGTACTGTGACAAAATCAGCAAGATATTGACAAAACAGAAGTAAACAACAATAGCAAAAAGCAGAACTAAGGGGCAGTGGAACAGATTAAAAGACATAGACACTATTACAAACATATTGAACCATTTTATCTTTGACAAAGGAGGCAAACATGTTCAATGGAAGAAATAGAGCCTCTCTAATCATTGATTAATGGTGCAGAAAAAGGTGGCTGTCTACATACCAAAGACTGAAACTGTACTCATGTCTATCATCATGTACTGTGCCAAATTCCAAATGGATCAAAGATTTAAATATTAAAACTGAAACATTAAATTTACTGGAATAAAAAAATTGGTAGAAATCTTGAAGACATAGGTGTAGGCAATGTCTTCATGAACAAAATTCAAACTGCACTGGAAATATTGCAAAGAATCAACTACTGAGATCTTATCTGATTGAAAAGCTTTTATGCAACAAAAGTAATCATCAACATAGAAAATGATGATACACAGAGTGGACAAAAAACTTTAACCAACAGTCTCCCAAACAAAGAACTTACATTAGAAGATACAAAGATAATTGCATCCTCCAAATATTGACAAACAGCCTAAAATAAGCATTTGAGGTAAATGTACACTTCTCAGGTTTAAAAAAAGCAAATAAATGTATGAAAAAATGTTCAACGTCACTAGTCGTTCCAGAAATACAAGTTAAAATGGCACTGAGATTTCATCCCATTCCAGAAAGAATGGACAAATGGGCTGCCAAGACAAAGTCAAACAATAAAAAATGCTAGAGGAGTTATGGAGGAAAAGGAACTCTATTAGTGGGCTAGCACACTGGTACAAACTCTGTAGAAATCAGTGTGAAGATTCCTCAAGAACCCGGGATTAGAGGTCTTATTGACCCAAACTATAGTCTTCCTGGGTAATTTCTCAGAAGAATTGAAAATGCCATGCCACAACCATTATCATTTCCCTGAGCTACTTCTTCATTCACCTTTTTAATTTTATTACTTCAGAAAAGAGTTTTACTTAAATTGTCCAAGCTGGGCTAAAATTTGAGATTCTCCACCTCCAACTCTCAGAGAGCTGGATTTGCATGTGTGCAAAATGCTTACTTTGGATCTTGAGGTTTCTATTTACTTGTGCTGTGTTTACAGTGATACAACGTATTCTCTTGTGAACATAATAAGTTAGAATTGTCTTATTATGACATCTGTCTTATGTCAGTAAGAATACATTCTGTTATAGTTTGTGTCCAGGTGTCCCCCCAAAGATTCATGAAGTCAGTGGTGGGGATCTTTTTGGAGGCAGCTAACTCTAAACTTTGTAACTGTCCATGATTCAGTGCTGGGATTAAGGGATGAGCACTCCATCTGCCCTGTGGAGGGTAGCCAGCATTTAATATAAGGGACAGAAAGCCCCTTCTTTCTTGTTTTTGTCTGTCTTCTACCACAATATACTGTTTCCCCTACTGTGACTCCGCCTTGGTACCAGCTAATTACAGACTTAGACCTCAACAGACTGTGTGCGAAATAATTCCTTGCTTTTTAAATTTTGGGTATCAAATATTTTATCTCAGCCATGAGAAAATATAATTAAGATATATTTAGATCTCAATATTTTAATATAGACTGCGTACTGAGTCCAAAATGTGTCTACTCATACTCTATATTCTTCACCTCCATTTTTCTTCTAACAGGATTTATAAGTTGATAACATTCTATTTCCATTGTTAATTGTGCCTGTATCATAAACCCATCCTAGAAAGTTGCCCTTGCTCCAAAAACGTTAATGCTTTTCTTTTTCATTATTGGTATTTTCTAAGCACTTCTTGACATTTAGCGGTCATTAAAGTGTTTTGGATGGATGAATGGATGGATGGATGGATGGATGGATCGATGGGTGATTTGGGGCATCAGATCAGACTGCTTTAGTTCAACTGATATGTTTACTTTGCTGTCTGAATTTATTTGAAATGAAGGCAAATTATGAGTCAGCCATATTCTTTTACTTTTTTTGTATTTTTTCTTTCTTGAAGGATTAAGTATCTCCTTTTCATAACAACACTTTTTAGGTCAACTTATCCCTTGAAGTATTTCCAACAGTTAGTTTTATGAATATTCCTCACTACTCAATGTGACTTATTTTTGTCAAAGGAAAACTTCAAGATTTTCTTTTATGTCTTATATTGCTTGAATAAACCTTAACAAACAGATTTTTATCCTAAGAATTATTTAAATGCATGTACTAAGAAATCTCATTTGCTGAGACTGGGTTGCAGAGAAAATAAATTCTAAGAATTTATTGACAGATGCTTTATTGGAAAGTCCTGGGGAGAAAAAAAGAAACAGAAGCAAAGATCAGAACAGCATAGCGATTTGAGGTTTTACCAAGTAAAGCTTATTGTTCTGGTTTCCAGGATGTCTGCAAATACAACCTATTATTTCCTGGAATGCATTTCTAGAATAGAAAAATGAATAATTATATATTTGCTTCCATCTCCTACAGGCTATGTTACACCACAGAGGGTGCTAGGCTAGGTAATTGTAGACATTTAGCTTTTTTACACAGCTGTTTGAGAAATCAGACTGAGGGCACTGGGTGATCTGTGAAGCTTTTTCGATTCAAAAAAAGCATACACACACACATACACAACCAGGGTGTGTGTTCTGAGGGATGAGTGGCTGTTTGCATAAGGTATATAAGGGAAAATGTTCCCTGGAGGACCAGAAGTCACATCAGTGAGGCCACCACCAGGAACTACTTATGATGCTCGTGGAGCTCAGTTTGCAGCCTCAAAGAATTCTTGTTAGTATCCAGGTAGTCATGAGTAGCAACTAGCAGGAACTATTTCCAAATGCCTACCAGAATCTTGCAAAGCTCCATTAAGCAAATATTACATTCAACCTCAACGTTTCTTATCATTAATGCTTGACCTCTCTATGGGCTTTATTATCTTAATCACATTCACATATCTCCACATATTATAGCAAATGTTTCAGTAGTTCTTGGGCTGCTCTGAGACCTTGCTGTCAGCATCAGTGAAGGTGGACTTAATGGTGGTTAGGTCAATGCAACACCAGATAATGAGTGTCCTTCATCAGATGGCCTTTTTTTTCTTTCACTGCAAGAAATCTCATTCTTTTGGATTAATATTGTGATTAATCAGAAGTGAGATAAAAATTCTTTGCAAGATAGTGAACTCAATTTACATCATTTTTCACTTTCTTGTATCCTAAATCTGATTTAGACTACTGTTGACCTGCTGTTTCCTACATATAGTCTCATTCTGCCCCACTGTCAAAATCAAATCTCTTGCTCTGTATAGACCAACATCCAGTGAATGACACATAATTTCTTGTCATTTCTGAGTGCATTTGTGACTTGAGGTTGTTACCATTCATAGTTCTGGTCTGTTCTTTGCCTACCATGACTTATAACATAGAAATCTGCCCCCTACCCTACGGACATTCTTAAACGTTCCTATGAAAGTAGGAATAAACTAAGTGGTGCATTTCTGAAGAATTTACAGTGTAACAAATGAGACCAGGAAGTAAATCACTTTAAGAAAAAAAGTTAAATGTGTCCTCCAAAGCACAGGCATCACTCTGGAGAAAGTGTTCAGAGCCAGGCTCAGCACACAGAGCAAAACTGCCCTTCAGTATTCCCCGGCCTTGCCCATTTCATGCTCCCAGTCTACAGGATTCTCGCGTTTATCCCTCCGCCCTGAAAATGTAAATATGACTCGCTTCACTTTCACTGAGAATTAACATTATTTCACTGATTCCAGACCAAAATAAAAGGAAGCATTCACACACTTGGTTAAGAAACAAATTTTCCAGTCTTCCTATTTATGCTGATATTTAGTTTTCTTGACTGTGGCAATGGCTCTAGCTTAAGCTAAAGCCCTGATCTCTGTCACATTCACAGTGGTGTCCTGGATCTCACCACTCTTTCCTACCCAAGAACTATGGTGCCCCAGTGGCCCTCACTGGCAGGTACACACAGCTGATCTCCCCTGCTGCCTTCTCAGTAGCACACACATACGCCTGAATCCTGCCCTTCAAACTCTTCACTGACTGCCAAATTTGTCTTCTGCTATAGGACTGAAGTATTTGCCTAGGCTACTTAAGCTCATCAAAGTAAGTTATGAGCTCCCTAAAGACTTTGGCTCCTCCCTCCCTTACCCCTCTGTATTCCTGATACAGTCTTCCTCTAGGAAATTCTTTGGCTAATTCCTTGGTTTTGCTAGTATCTCTGCCCAGATATCTTCCTGTCAGAAGGAACTTACTTGATACTGAAATCAAGTAAAGCATTTTTATCTCACTTCTGATTAATCAACAGTATTAATAAAAAACAATGAAATTTCCTGCAGTGCAAGAAAAAAAGGTCATCTGGTCAGGGCCACTCGTTATCTGTTCACATTGACTTAATGACAAAAATAAATAGGTAGTATCCTCATAGCAGTATCAAGGAACTGCATTTGGTTATTCTGGTAGAATTCTAGATCTTCAAACACATCCTTCAGTCCTTTGCTTGTGTGTTTTGAAAAATGTATGATTTACAGAAAAGCAGAGATTAAAATGTTTATCTCATTTTGTACCCTTAAGGGACATGTGACCATGAAAATTTAATTTAACCTTTCAAAATCTAATTTCCTCTGAGAAATAAAGATATAGTTCTTAGCTTAATGTGTGCATGTTCATAAAGTCCGACAATATTTTTAAAGGAGAGTTTATGTAAATAACATCTATTGTTATTTAAACTCAAATGTTTTTTAAATTAAAAAATTAACATAATTGCAATTTAGATTTTGTATTGCTTTTAACATTTTGAAAGTGATAGGAAAAAAGAGAGGTGTATATTCCTTTGTGTGTGCAAACATATGTCGATGTGTGTGTATGTGTGTGTGTGTGTGTATGCACGCATGTGTGTATGTTTCCCATAGTAACTAGCTACTGCAATTGTACCCACCTAGATATTTGTAATTTTTAAAACATTTTTAAAAATCACTTATCTGTCTGTCTGTCTGTCTGTCTGTCTATCTATCTACCATCTATCTATGTATTTATTTATTTAGTACTGTGTCTTGCTACACAGCTTGGCTTCTTGTGATCCTCTTGTCTCAGCCACCCAGCACTGGGAATACAGGAGTGTGCAAACACACCTGGCTTTGGAAGCCAGCAAATGTACCTGGGGTTTTCGGGCTGGCACAGTTTGAAGAAGAACACTATGGATGTCCTAATTTGATATTTTTTTTTCTAATAATAATTACAAAAGTGATTAACATGATCAATTTTGAGGAGAAACAATTAAATGACTGATATGTGTTCCAATTTGCATAGGCAGAATGCCATTTGTAAAAGAGATCACTAGTCTCCTGCAGCTATTTTTTTTTCTCTTTAAAGATTTTTTTTTAAATTTATTTCTCTTAAACCTCATTTATTTGTTTGTGCTACGGGTGGCTCAGCCTGCCCTGGGGTGGAGGTGCACAGCATGTGGTTCTGGGGATCCAGGAGCAGTCACAGCATTAGCCTCAAGTTTCCTCCACAAGAGCTTTAGACCAGTGAGCCATCTCACTGGCCCCTCCCTTACAGCTTTAGATGTGTTATGGTTTACGTCTAGTTGTCCCCCCAAGCCTCATGCAACCATGGGGCAGGGACTTCTGGAGTTTGAGACTTGATTCATGATCCCTGGGATTATGTGTTTTAGTACTGATGGGATTATGAGTCTAAGTACTTTTGGGATTAAGGGTATAGCCTAAGGCTGATAGGCTGAGGGAGAGAGCCTGAATGTAATATAAAGAGAGACAGAGAGATAGACTTAAGCTGTTGCTCTGTTGCCCTGTTTGATTGGCTGCTTCGGTCACCATTTTGTTGCTGTTCCACTACCATGAACTGGATGCTCTCTGCTCTGTTCCTTTCAGCCTTGTTCCAGCCAAATATGGACTCATACCTTCACAAACTGTGAACTAAATAAACATTTCCTTCCTTCATTTTGAGTGTCGGGGAATTGTCCTAGCAACGAGTAAAAAGTAACTAAGACAAGATGTGTTGCACATTTTTTGTGATGATTGCATTGTAAAGTCTTAAAGCATCTTTCAACTTGTATGTTATCTTCACAAATATACCTCAATGTAAATTTTAGTAGATTAATTACTTTAAACTCTAAGAAATAAATAGCAATGCTGCTAAAATTTGGAGAGGACAGAAACTTTGTCCCATCTCTTTTTCCATAAATAAGATTCTTCCTTTCACTTCTCTGATCATTTCTCTAGACCTTGTCAAATCAGGAAGTGGTGGTGGACATAGTTCAGTACTAGGCAGTGAGATAAAATAGAGAGAGGGAGAAAAGACAATGGTAGCTATGATTTAAGTATTTGGAAATCTACACAGATGGGCATTGGGACATTAGTGGAGCCAGCAGAGGTTGAGGAGAGAAGGGACTTTAAAGATGGTGGCTGTGGCTCTGTTGTTTTGATAGTGTAAATGAATTTGGTTTAAGTAAGACAGCTCAAAGAACATGGCCTGGTAGTTCTGCGACCTGAACAAGTGCAGGACTTCAAAGAAGCCGTGAAATGTGTAAATCCAGCAAATAATGGATCCCCTCTTATTTTAAGAATGACAGTGCTGAAGGGAATTTCAAAGTTGATGGTAACTGGAGAAGAATGTGGTGATAGACAAGGCAAGAATCTTAATTTTTTGAAATAAGTATTTACTAGAATTTTGCAGAGTATGGATTCATGGCAGCTCACATGAAAATGAATAGTGATTCCTTATATAATTGAGTTTTTCTTTAGCTATTCATGAATATTTTACTTAGAAAAAGTGCAAGATAATGCTATGGCTAACCTTTCTAAACTTTTTTCTGACTCTCAGATATATCTGTGTTATTTAAATTTGCATTATTTATGGCCACGTATTCAAGTATTAACTTAAAATGTAATAAATAACAAATCCAAAAATCAGATTTTCAAGTTGACTAATCTTAATCTGTTAAAATACATGCTGCCTTAATGAACCTAAAATCAAAATGTTTCCTTTAGTAATATATAAAGTTAAAAGTTCCATAAGTAAAATTCATGTCAAATGTAGTCCTGCGAGGATCAACTATTGTCAAAGAAACATTTGAAATATGTTAACAAATTATCTTTAAATGGAATTTGTTAACATAAATCATATATCTCTCTGATCATTATAGAATTTTTATGAAGGTATGCCTTCATAAAATGAATTATTGTACTTGCTTCTATTCAGTACTCAACAAATTACTTTAAACCTTGTAGAAAATAAAGCAACACCAACCCATTACAAAATTAAATTCTTTAAGAAATATTTGAATGGTTTAACCTTTTGATATATTTCAACAAAAAATTTTATTTGAATTTAATACTTGAACAATGATAGAAAAGCAGACTAATAGCTAGAAAATCCATTTCTTATGTGAAAATTTTGTTTAAAAGTGAAAAAATTGTCATATGAGACAGCTGACCTTCATTATTTAAATTTTCAAATGATGATTATGCTGCTAACTATAAAAATTATTAATTTTTTTTTTTTGCAGGACCAGTGTTTGAACTCACAACCTTGCACTTGCCAGGTAGGCACTTGTGCCATGGAGCTATTTCCCCAGGCTCCTAAAATTATTTTTATTATCTTACATATCACATAATATTACCCAAGTTCAAGAATTTACTTGGTTATAATTTGATCATTTTTCTAATTTGTGTAGTAATTTAAAAGTGAAGCAAAATAAAACAAAAGACAAATTACACTTTCCACAGGCACAAGAGAAAATAGCAAAAAAATTGAAAGTCAATACTTAAAAACCCCAGTTTAATTGACTTAAAGTAACTAACACTCTCTCCTTTCATTAGAACACTAAAATGTGTTTCATTTGGAAAGAGTGATTTAATAACGTTATTCAGTATTTTAGCATTGGATATCTTACATCAATAGCAATGTATATTTTAAAGAAAATTGCCAATTTGTGTTAAAGCAGCCTCTTTCTGTTTTCAGTAGAAAATATATACAATAAAAGAAAAAACATTTTTAAAATATTTAGTGCAGATTGTGTTTGTAAATGAACTGATGATGCTATATCTCATAAAGCCATACATGGGACAATAAGAATTGTTACATTTTTACCAACATACAAAATATAATTCAACTTTCTCTGATAGCCACAGTTATCATTGTTGATTAAAAATGTAATATATTGTCAGTACAAACATGGGTTACTTTACGAGAATGATATGTTTCACTTACACTTTCTCTGGAATTTTTCTCTTTACTGTTATATTTGAGTATTGGCCCCATGCACATTTGTTCTCTGCCCATAAAGACTGGTAGAGAGGAAAGGAAAGGATGTATGTAATTCAGGAAAGCCTCAGAAAAGTTTCTTTGGTTGCATTTCAAGATTGACATTTTCAATGTTTTTTAAGGTATTGAAGCTCTCCTTGGGTGTCTTCACCCCTCAAAATGTTATAGACTACCTTGTCTGTGTGTCTCAGTTGCTTTTATCCTTGTTGAGACAAAATATCTGGTACCCAAATTAAAAGGCAGAAGATTTATTTTCCTCATGGTTTGTAGAAGTTTTAGTCCTTAATCTACTGGCTCCAAGGCAGAGTTGCATATGACAGAGGGCATGAGTTCTTGCCAGCAGAAAGCAGCAAAACCAACAAACAAGCAGCAAGCCTCTCTTCGTCCCTTGTGCCATATGCAGGCTTTCCGCCCTAGGGCAGGTAGAACACTTACATCCTTAATCCATAGTATTGGATCATGGGTCAGTGAAAATCTCTATATTCAGTCACCTCCAAAGGCCTGCTTGTTCATGTCTGCATGAAGTTTGGAGTGACCAATCTAGACATAAACCATAACATTGTGTTTGGCAATCTGTTATATAGGGAGATCCAAAAGTGAATAAGTGAGGGGAAAATACCTGTGTATGTGGATCTTACAGTATGATGGAGAAAACATAAGAGTTTTATTAGATGAATTGGAGCACACTCACAGAAAGTGCACGGGAGACAGTGAAATCAAACTACAGATGATCCTTCGCTTAGCCCATGGTATTGACCCAATACTCCTAGGCAGTTGATAACGTTGTTAGTAAAAGTCAGTATGGAATTTATTTAATTTACCAAACATCATAGGTTAGTAACACAGTTGTACAAGGTGTTTAACATCCTGATTAGATGTTACAGAGTGTATCTTATTGCCTACTGCAAGCACACAAATATCAAAGTACAAAAGTTCAGGTAGAGTTGCAAATGAATACAGAGTGCTTTTGCACCACTAAAAAGGTGGAAGAAAATTTCTAATTTAAATGCTCCTAAATTGAAGGCTGTTTGATAAATCAAGCATTCATTGGGTTTTAAGTCAAGCACATGCATTCTGTAATGTTTTAATGTGGCTGAGTACTATTTCATGTGTGTTTGTACCTCATTTTCTTTCTCTGTTTTCTGTTGATGATCACTTATGTTTATTCCATATTCTGAATATTGTAAATAGTACTTCAGTAATAATAAATTAATATACTTCTGGTAAACAAAAGAATGACCAGCATAAGAAAAAGCCAACATGTAGAATGGGAGAAAATATTTGCTAAGTATGCATATGATAAAAGGTTACTATCTAGACACCATAAAGAACTCAAATATTTACATACAAAAAATAATTATATTGGGGCATGGGCCTCAAAAGAGATATCTCAGGGGAATATATACAAGCAACTAATAGATATATATAAAAGGATCAATGCCACTACATATTTGCAAAATGTAAATCAAAACTACAGTGAGATGCTACCTTACCCCAGTAAGAACAACTATCACTAAAAAACAAACAAAAAAATCAAATGGTGATGAGGAGGTAGAGAAAGAGGAAACCTGGGTATTGTTGTTGAAAATATAAATTAGTTTAGCCATTAAATGGTATAATATAGAGAGGGCCTGCCAAATAGGTCAGTGGATTAAAGCACCTGAAAAAACGCACAGGTGCTGATGGTTCAGCCTGGGCCTGCCATGCTGCCCCCGCCCTGGGGATGAGCTGAGAAGGCAATTGAGACTGGGTGCAGTGGCACTCACCTCTCCTGCCAGCTCTTGGGAGGCTGTAAACAGGTGGATCACTACGAGTCAGACTAGTAATGAGACACTGAACACCCTGTAGACTTCTCCCCCGCAAAAAATAGGACTACCATGTGATCCAGAAATCCACTATCCACTAGAAGATATATTTTCAAAAGAAGTAAAAACAACATGACAAGAAGAATTACAACTTTCTTTCTTTCTTTCTTAATGTATTTAGTACAGGGTCTACAGGGCTTCACTACACAAGTCAGGCTCATAGTGATCCTCCTGCTTTCAGCCTCCCAACTTTGTATCCTCTCTTACAAAATTGTTAGTAATATACCACATGTGGTATGAGGCTTGCCTCATATCAGGCTGATATCTCAATGGAACAATTGAAAGAATATCATGAAAACTTTGGTTAAGAATGTTTAATTACAAATACAACTACTCAATAATTTTCTCAAAGGGGAACTTTAGGGGACCATTCAACAACAGCACTCAAAGGAGTCATCTTTCTCCTAAACTGAAGACCTGCATTCTTGCATACTAATCAAATCATGACTGCTTCATTTGAATGGCACAGACATACTACTCGACCCAAGGATACATTTTATTATCATGGGGAATATGAAAAGTTATTCTGTTTCAGGAGATAAAAGGAATTTAATTTGACTCTCTCGCAACTTGAATATCAACACAAGCAGTCATCTGTACCGTCCCTGACTATTATCTTTTAGTAAACTCTTTTAGATTGTCAATGACATATTGGACATGTCTGTGTACTGAGAAGATTAAAAAGGTGTTTTTCTTGCATCTCATTCTCCATGGTTGGAATCAGTCCAGTTGCGGGTGTGATGATTTACTTTTATTCAGTAGATTCTTGTTGAAATCACACAGTAGCTACAAATAAAAATAAGTTATTCTATAGGCAGTTAGATATATACTACTCAGCATTTGTATTTTGTGTTTTAAAAAGTCCTTCTGATAATGAAACAATTCCATTCTGACCTCTTAAGCTCTTAGATTAGTTCACAGTCCATGTAGTCTTTAACCAATCATAGCATGTTGCCTAATGGTGTTAATGGGAATTCATTTCTTCTTCTAATTAAACACAGACATAGATCTAAAATTTAAGAAAACGAGAAAAGCTGTAGTCCCTTGCCAAGCTCATGATTTTTCTCTCTCTCATCTTTTTTTTTTTTTTTTTTTCACACCACGGGGTCATTGACAGTACCCAGGAGCCCAACACAGATGCACATTAATTACCCATTCTCTAATTACTGACAGAGCTGCTCAAGTATTCATTACACGTTCTTCTCAACTTCCTAATGCCCCAGGGACATGCGCATTAGCACACTACTTGGCAACATTAATTGAACCCTATTAACTCATAAAATTTATGAAAAGTGCAGCTATTAATAAAAAAATATTCTTTCATTTACTACATTAAACCCACAGCCTACAGAGGATCATTTTCCTTTAGGTATATGTTGGATATTCATCAATGCAGCTGCTCAAGGATTGTTAATTGTCCATAACACAGAAACTGGATTAGATTAAGCATTCAAGTAGTAAATATAGTTAATTTCTAACCCTGTAACTTACGCAGTTACTATTACTTGTATAAGACAACCAACTAAGATATCTAATCTAGGTTTTATATTTTTTTTTAAATAAAGATGCAAATAAAAACTAGAAAAAAAATATTAAAGGTCAAATACATGGGAGGCTGAGGCAGGAGGATCAGTCTGAGTTTGAGACCAGCCTGGGCTACAAAAGTGAGCTCAAGGCCAGCCTGAAATGCATAGCGAGACACTGTCTCAAAAAGACAAAATAAATAAATAAATAAATAAATAAATAAAAAATAAATAAATAAATAAAGATCAGATACACCAAATCCTGATGCTCTCAATTTCTACTTAGATGATAATTCTACTTATTTTTTATAATATTTTGGCAGGATTTTTTTTTTTACAATAGAATTGCTGTATTTTGTGTCACATAGTACATTCTTCTCTTTATTCATGTGCGGCTGTGGTTTGGGATTTGTGTTGTTGAATATAACCCGAAACACATACTCTGAATTTATGATGATGCAGATTGGCTCAGAAAATTGATTTCAGTTTATCTCCTGACTATCCACACCACAGTCTCACCTCTGTGGCAGTGTATCTTCTGGCTGTGCAGCTGCTGCCATCTCAGTCTACAGCAAGATGGCAAGATGAGCTTACAAAGAGTATCTCTCTGTTCTTTCTGAAATGGCTGTCAAACTATTGTCCTACAATTTCTCAGCTTCCTTCTCTGAAATGTTATCTTCTGTCGATACTGGTTGAATTAACTTTCAGTTTCATACATTTGACTGTTCACTATAGATGTAAAGATAAATCAGATAAAAAATACAGTATGAACCACTCTCGGAGAAGATAGAGTGGTAAACAATTATATAAACAAGGTACTGTGTAGCAGAAGAAAAAATTTATTACAAACAATGGTTCTAGACATGCAAAACACCTAAAGATTGCAGAAGTCTGTTTTTATAGCTACTGTATGACCATAAAATTTATTCGTTATCTAACACATGTTCCCTTGTTTGGCTGTATATATTTTTATTCACCTATCTCTATTTTGGTTCACAAACTGCATATTTTCTCTTTGTAGTATCACAGTTTCATATTTTATAGCCTGATATAAGTATTTATTGATAAGAAATAGGCCCTGAAAAATGTAAGACTGACTACCTGTATTAGAATATCATTTGGTAATTTAAAAGTAAATTTCTATAGTAGATCACATTTACTCATACATTTCATTTTCTTATTTTAACATACAAACATGTATGTTTCTCAGCAACATAAACCATTCTATGCTATTTTCATAGTGAATGAAACAGTAGAATCATTGTGTTTGGTTATGAACATGGCATTTAACACTAAGAAGTGAGTCTTTCTGGTATCACACCTCACCAACATGTAGATTCACAGTACCTTGATTTTTTGCCATTCATGTAACAAATGGTTCTCATTTCTCATTATGGTTTGTATTTTATGATGAAATATGATGCTGAAAATGTTTCTATGTACTTATGCCGCATGTTTATCACATGTACTTTCATAAATCTTCTTTGTTGAAGAAAAAAAGACCAAACTTTTTTCTTTAATTTTTATTTTGTTACTGTTTTGTTTGGTTTTTATGTCATTCTTCACTTGTTTTTGTGAAATTTTGATGAAGTCCATCTTAAAATTGTCTCATAGATCTTATCTTTGATGTTGCAGTGGAAATATTTTCATGTCCACGGAGATATTATTCTGCTTTCACCTTTTCTAGGAATCTGACTGATTCATTTAAGTTACTTTTCATACAGTGTTAAATGATCCTGTCCATGTTCTTTATTTTCCATGTAGATACTCAATTTTCCTCGAGTGATTTGTGGAAAACGTTTTTCTGCTCTACTGCATTGTCCTTAATTCTTTATCAAAGATCGGTGTACCTATATTTGGGTCTTTCTGTGGCATATCTTCTCTTTCTTTTGATACATTTCACCTACATTATAATCTTTTGATGATGAGATTCATCCATTGTCTTGAATCTGGGTAGTCATTTCCTAACTCTCTAATGCCCCTGAGGTATTGAGCTAGCTATTGTGGATCTTCTTCTCTATGTACACATCAGAATAAGCATGTCAACGTCCACAAAATAACCTGATAATTTTGAGACATCATGAAAAACATAAATATCTGATGATATTAAGAAGAAAACTAAGACAGATTCCATCAAGGAACCTATTTTTGTTTTAAAAAATGAGTATAAGAGACTAATCCATTTGTTGTTATTGTGAGATTTGTTTTCCCACCACATCTTTTTAAATATTTTAAAAATTATTTATTTATTTATTTATTTATTTATTTATTTATTTATTTATCTATTTATTTATTTAGTATAGGGTCTCGCTTTGGAGCTCAGACTGGTCTGAATAGTGCACTTCCTGTCTCAGCCACTCCTGCACTGAGATAATAGCCATGCACCACCACGCCTTTCATTGGCCCACTTCGCGCTGGGAGTGGGCGTAGTGTGTGCTACCACCAATGGAATCCACGTCCTTGGGCTTGCCAGGCAGGCACTTAGACTTCTGAGCTATCTCCCCAGCCTCCTCTCCACATTTTTATTTATTTATGCATTCATTTATTTTTGATGTTAAGAATTAAACTCTCGACCCTGTGCTTACCATAGAGATGCTTGTGCTTCTGATCTGTATCTTCTGATGCTCTCGTCACATTTTTAAACATTCACATGACACTCTCTAAAGTTTGACTTAAGTATTGGGACTACATACTTTAGAAGATTTTAACCATTTTTTGTTTGTTTGTTTGAATTTTTTTTGTATTCTTGCAGTCTATTAATAGCAAAAACTTTGAACAGGAAAGAAAAAATGGTAATTAGCAAGAAAAGACTCAGTTATATTTAGGTTAAATAATGTGTTGTGGTTAACAATTTCATATTAAAACTTCTCTATCATATAAAAATGTTTAAGTATATTCTGATTGTTATATGTTTTGGAAATTTAGGAGCATGCTTTGTAAAATAGGCATGTAAGCTTAGCACTGATTCTTTACATATAAGATGTGAAGAATATTTTTAGTTATAGAGACCCATATATATTTGTATGCAGTGCATCTTAAGCTGAATATAATTTGAAGTGTTCAAAAATTATGTGAATATTTACATGTTAGAATTTTAAGTGAAGCAAAGAGGGCTTTCTCAACACAGAAGAGAATGAAATAACATGATTTGCTTCTCTTCAACATATATTCCTTCATATTCTTTCATAGGCCAAGATCTTTCACAGTATTCTTTCATCATTTACCTCTTTAAGACATTTTACTATATACTATTTTTCTTCATTTTCAAAAACTGTTTCTAATTTTATTAGCATCTTGTGGAGAGAATCATCTGCATATAATGAGTTTCTTCATAAAATCACTTCTCTTTCCGAAATTATGCACCAGCACATTACAGAACAATCAAATTATCAGCCTCTCTTCTAAGATCAATTCAACACTCAGAAATTATAATGAGTGAGGCTCTCAATCATTAAAACTGCATACACATTCTTTAGAGATGTCAAAGCAGCACTGATGGTTGTTATTTAATGTGTTTATGACTATCAGGAGTTAGTGGCATTTTGTCAACGATAGAATTTTCTAGGAAGTTACTCTTCCTATGAGCAGAATATGAAGTTGATAGTCTAAAAAATCCACCAGAAAATTCAGTTGCTGTTGCTAGGCCTTTGCTTTCTAATAATACTAAGACTTTCACATTTCTGAGCTAAATGTAAATGCTACATGAATTCTAATTGAAATCTGATAGGTTTAAAATCAATGGGTTTTTCCTATACAGTGAATCACTGAGTTGTAAAATGAAAAGTTAACATAAGACCAGCAGGAGCTTACCTTGTTCTGTCACAGTTCTTGGAATTATGATAGACAGAGTTTTAATAATGCAAAGCTTATTTTAGTCTACAGTTTTTCATGAAGATAAGTATTAACTATTTAAACATTTTTCATGTAGTCATACCAATAAATATTGAAGTTTAGGAAATAAAATGTGATGCTATTTAAACAACAAAAAGACACATGTAGGACAGTAGGAATTATTTCACCACAGAAATCAACATAAAAGGAAATGGAATTTCTAGACCAAGAACAAAATGGATGGGGAACATATAGTAAGTTGCTGTGCCTGCAGGTGGTGTAGAGATTAGAAACTAGCATCTTAAAGAAGTAAAGAACAGCAAGCAAAGTTTAGGGTGGGTTTTAATCTGTTACTCAGGGATCTCAAAAGACTAGGATCTAAAAAAGGTGTAACAGCTTAATACTAATTGATACCTCCACCCTTACTTAAGACATTGGTGGTCCCCTCTCCTCCCTGTAAATCTTCTATTGTGTGACTTAAATAAAAAGGAGATGCTTCTAGAGTTCTGGGCTCACTTTCAGAGACACAGATCCCAGTGAGTCCTCTGAGCTTCCTTCACTGGGTCTTCTCGCTGTTTCTTTCGGCACCCACACAGAACATTACAACAAGGTGGAAATCTTAGTCAAATGCAAATTTTAATTCCATAAGATAGATAGAGGGCAGAGCATGACAGTCAGTACTTCTAAATAGCCTCTTGTGGAACGGAATCTAATCTGCTGGCATTTGACCTATTTTCATTTTGGGTAGCCTGATGCTATGGCACACGTTTTTCCATCCAGAAATAGGTCCTTCTGTTTATTTTCCAGAGATATTGTTGGAATCCTTTGGGCTTACTTTTTGTAGCTTATATTTCCTAATGATATAGTCCTATATCCGAATTTCCAGTTTAATTAAGCATCAAATATCTATACAGGCCTTTTAACTCCATTCAAGCCATAGTATACTGCCTTGATTATTGAGGTGCTCCAGCCTGCATTTAAAAAATCTAAATAACATTGATAATGTTTGTTCATGTTTGAGGTATAAGGTATTATGAAGTACCTACATGTAGGTGTCTATCATATATTATAACAGGCATTCATATGCCTTAGAAAAAACAAACTTTATTTTCTTATTCATATTTATACCTACTCATTTTAGTCTTTTAATTCAATGATATTATTTTTTCAAATGTGAAAGAATCAATCTAGAAACATAAGCATAATCTTATTTATGCTGTATATCTTTAAAATTACTCCACAGCTGTTATGGTTTGTGTCTAGTTGTCCCTCCAAAGCCTCGTGCAGTCATGAGGCAGGGACTTCTAGAGTTTGAGATTAATTTATGATTCACTGGGATTATGGATCTTAGTACTGTTGGGATTATAGGTGTGAATGTTATGCCCAGCCTGAGGCAGAGAGCCTGAATATAATATAGGAAAGGCAGAGAAACAGACTCTCTTTGGGTTGTCATTGTTGCTGTTCCTCTGCTATGAACTGCTGCCCTCTGCCATGTGCCAGTCTGCCTTGGATCCAGTTGAGTATGAATTGAAACCTCCAGTAACTGTGAGCTGCATAAACCTTTCCTTCCTTCACTTTGGGTGTTGTGTATTTGTCCCAGCAATGAGAGAAGAGTAACTGAGACAAAAACATAAAGATTGTATTTTTTGATAATCTACTACATTCTTAGCTTGTAAAAGTTTATCACCAATGACTAGTAGGACCTTCCATTATTAATTATTATCTCTTTTATTTCTTGGCCAGTGGAAAATATGATTTTTCTGCACAGTATGAAAAGACTCCTTTTAAGTATACCATGGTGAACATTGTGCTTGTTAAACTCAGTGTAACTATAATAATGTTTGATTTACCTTTGTGTTATTAAAAAAGAAACCATAATATACATTAGTATAGCTTCAAAGCAACATATAATATCATTTTCTGAAGGAAAAAATACAAAACATATGAATCACATAGTCTGATTATAAGGGAGAGCAATATTACAGGATCCTCTAAACAGTATAAACCCCAGCCAGTATATTCAATCAAGCCATACTCACTTTCTAAGCTTAAGTACTCCATCTATTTAAAAAAGTTATTTTTTGAATGAAAAAACTGGCATGATATATGAGATGATTACTCTATAACAATTGGTATTTTATTTTATCTTATTTAAAATGAAAGCTTTATGACCTACCAAAAACACATCAGTACTATTGCATTTCCATTAAAAGAAGCACTTGTATAGCCTTAAATTGTAATGTTCTTAAACCCAACTCTGAAATAAGCAGATTGCCAGCTGCCTCTGAGTCTCTTATGTTGAGTTTTTATCTGGCTAGTGGCACT
This sequence comes from Myocastor coypus, assembly GCA_004027025.1. Lineage (NCBI taxonomy): Eukaryota > Metazoa > Chordata > Mammalia > Rodentia > Myocastoridae > Myocastor > Myocastor coypus. Next base: position 57,101 of record PVJA010002121.1, on the reverse strand, counting down.
TCCAAGGCAGATGGCTATAGCTTCCACTCTGAGCCCAGAAGTGACATTTTAATTAAGAACTTTACTTCGAGAACATTTGCCAGTTAACTCATGGCAAGTGGTGTTGCTTCCTATGCAAATGTTAACATGAAAGTACAGTTAGTTTTTATCTTATCTTATACATAAACATTTTTCTGCTTTCCTTTCAGTGTCCCTTACAATTTTTATTAAATTCCTACTATGTGCTAGATGCTAACTTTAGACTACTTTGTGGAACAGATATCATTCAAATTTTACATCTACCGTTGGAAGTGTATTATCCTAATTTACATTTAATTCATGAGACATTGCATCACAAAATATAAGCAACTCACCTGCTGAGGTGGCACAAATACCTGTGGCCCCTAAAATCATTGTAAAGCAATCCCCCTATAAGATCAAGGTCTGTAGTAGGTGATGAGACCAAGAGGGCTGAGATTTCACGAGAGGAACTAATTATATTATGACGAGCTGCCTTTCTGCTCTTACCATGCTGTTAGAATATTTCTTTGAATCATATACCGGCATTTATGGAGTGAGGATGAAGTGTTTGAACCAGGATATGAGTGAAAACAAGCACAGCATCTGCTGACTTCTTAGCTTTGGAATTCTCAGCTGCCAGGTCTGAAACATAAAATTCTGTTGGTTATGAGATATTTGTGCTATTCTTTTTTGGCAATGGCTTGGATCAATAATCACAATATCACAAAAATCATAGAAACCATACACTCAAAGAAAACTTTCTAATTTTCCGAATCTATGTCATTAACCACAGCTTTCCATAAGATCGGTATTTGTGGCCAGAGGCATGGCATTTATTAAAATCATTACATCTAATTTTTCTTAATTTTTAGGAAATCTATAACTAAACATTCCTGAACTGATTTTTTAAAACTGATGACATGATTTTGTTTAACAAAATTAAGGGTGGTAAATAGCTTCTGGGATATATATATATATATATATATATATATATATATAAACATGAAGTACTTTACAAAATATATTTTAGATATCAATGACACAAATAAAATTACAAGTTACGATGATGAGCAAGATTTATCTCACACAGGCAGACTCCTTCAGTTCTTTCTTGGTTCAGACCCACAAACCTTGGTTAGAGAGATGAACAAAGACACATACTCAGAATATCTCTCTGAAGGGGGCTTTCACTGGAATGGAGTTCAGAGTTGATTTAAACTCCCAGTTATATTGTGAGGCAAAGGCGCCACGCTCTGCCGAATAGGCGTGCATATTTTAGATTACAATGGCATGAGGCCAATTTTGCTAAAGTGTTAACTTTACTAAATTGTTCCCCTTGTTTCATGAGTGAGGCTTGCCTCTTCTAGAGCTTGGCAGGACACCTGTCTTCAGGACACGCCAGCTTCTCAGAGTCAGCAGTTTTCTGCACTCTGAGTCAGTTGGAGTATTTGTTGCTGTGAGGAAGTCCACAAATTACTTCTTGTGGCCTGCTTATGAAGGTGGCCATGTAGAATTTCTAAGACCATTGTTGAATTTTTGCACACTGGCATTAGCCCAATAGTATTTCATATCAAGCAGTTTTAATGAATTTACTCTCTTTCGGTAAGGTAAGATATTTTTGTGGAGAAAAACACCGATAGAAATGGAACAAAGAAATTTATAAACAGGTATTTAGAGATAAAGTTTCAAGTGTTTAATGAACCAAAGCATGAAGTGTAGGGGCCCGGTGGGATGGCTCAGTGGTCTAAAGCGCCTGCTTGGGAAAGCTTGGGTGGCTTCAGGGACCACGGTTCGATCCCCAGCACCACATTCTGCGCCAGCCCTGCCCTCGGGGCAGGCTGAGCCGGCCATGGAAATGAGTAACTAAACAAATAAAGGTTCTGAAACAAGAAAAAAATAAATAAATAAAATAAAAAAATTTTTAAAAAGCATGAAGTGTAATGCCAATTCAGAGCAACTTTTCCTAAATGTATACATTAAAAGTTTTTTGTGTTTTTCCTGGAGTACAGAACACCAAGAAGACCACAGTATATGGCTGAAGAAAATCTGTCTAGAATCATGAGATTAAAAGTCAGCAACAAGAAAAGGAAGCCATATGCTCGAGTTAGAAGAGGAACTTTTAGCAAAAGATTGGATGCAAAGACTGAAAGAGACAGAATTAGCGATGTACGAATTTAAAGTTAAGAGATTAACGGGAATCAAATTAGGAGAGGGAGTAAAATGAGCAACACACAAAATTCCAACATATTAGGAAGCAAAGTGAAAAGAAAACTATTGTTGGATTTGGTAGGTTAATAATTTGAAATAAAAACCAAAGCAGTCCTAAGAAAATTACCTTTTAAATTATAATGAAAAATTGTATTTAATTATAAGGAAATGCATTGATTCAAGTCAAGAAAATACTGGAATTTAGAACTGTGGAACTGTAGGACTGGAGGTATAGCTCAGCGGACAAAGGGCTTGCTTAGGAAAGCGCAGGGATCAGGGTTTGGTTCCTGCCCTCCTCCTCCCTCCCCCGCCTCGCTGGCTCCACTCTCAAGCGCACTGAGCTGGTAATGGAGTCTGGGTGTGGTGGCACACCTGCAATCCCAGCACTTTGGAGGCAGGAAACAGGAGGATCAGTATGAGTCTCACTCTTCCTAGTGAGACTCTGTTCAAAATAAATCAATTAATTAATTAATTAACACCAGAAATATGAAACTATTTGTGACTGAGTAATATTGACTTGAAAAAGATGAAATTTTTGAACATTAATTGACATTGCCACAGTTAATACTTTAAGGGCCGGTCCTGGTATGCTATGGCCTAATACTGCCTTGGTCATCAAAACTGTAACTGTGCACTGAATTTTATTGAATTTTGATAAAGAAGTGCCTGAGAAAGATGCATAACACTTACCTTTATGAACAAGCAAATTAGAAAAATTCTTTGCCAAATCATTAACATATCTCCTATTTATTTGGTAATTGGTTTGTGAACCAGAAAAATGTAAGAATTGTGAAAAATAATGCATCACATTAATTCAACATCCCAAATTGTTAATTTTAATATGAAAAGAATATAAAAAATACATTGTCACATTTGTACAATAAAGTTTTGTTTTCAGGAACATATATCAGCAAATCATTTTAATAGACTAATTATTGGTGTAAATCATGAATAAAAAATTAATGAGATTACTTTTAGTTAGGTTATCAGTGTATATGAACTTCTCATGTGCCTTATAACATGAACGTACCTTGGCCTTCAGTTTTGTTTTCCAATAATGAAGATGGAGCGTACAGCATTCTTAATATGCTGCACCTCCAGCCATTTAAAATTTTTTCCTTTAAATGTGATCTGTTTCTTTTCTTTAGCAGCATTTAGGATATTATTCTTCTGCTGAATTTCTGGGATTTTGACTATTGTATATCTGAGTGTGTTTTCATTCAGGTTGATGTTATTTGGGGTTCTGTATGGTTCAGTTACCTGAATGTCCAATTGCTTTCTCATATTTGGGAAGTTTTCTGCTATTACTTCTGCCCATATTCTTTTTTATACAATATGTGTTGACTCCTTATTTAGCATTGATTCCTATTAATCTCACATTTTTTCAATCTTGCATCATCTTGCAGATGTTGAATTATATTTTCCTGCATCCTAGTTGTTTTTAAGAGATCTTCTTTACCTTTTCACTAGCTGAGACTGTGTCTTCATGATCTGATATTCTTATCTTCACTCTCATTCATACAGTTTTGCAAGCTTGTGATGGAAATTTTATTTTCTTGTATATCTGTTTGAAACTATTTTATGCAATCTATTTCTTTCCTATATTGTGCAATCAAGGGATTCATTATTTTTCTATTCCTTAAGTTTTTATCAGTAGCTTCTTTAGTAGTATTGAAGTGTGTCATTATACTTATCCTTTCTCTCTATAGTTCAAAGATTATTTCTGCTCTGTTCTCCCCTCTACCTTTCTGTAGTTGTTCCTGTACTTTAGATGCTATTAATTTAGGGAGGTCTTTTTTTTTTTTTAACATCGGAGGTTATTTCTGCTCTGTTTTCCTCTATATATTTCTGCAGTTGTTTTTCCACTTCAGAGTCTATTAATTCATGTATTTCTTTTTTTTTACTTCAGATGTTATCTCTGATCTGAGTTGCTCTATATGTTTCTGCACTTGTCTGTCTACCTCAGATGCTACCGATTCAGAGATTTCATCTACATGATTCCCATTTTCTTCCATATTAACATCCTCTGTATTTGTTTTTAGACGACTCGGGACCTGAGATTGGATCTTGCTTCTTGCCTTTATCAATTCTTATACAAGTGCTCTCTGCACTTTGATGGACTTATGCAGTTAACACCTATGGAAATGTGGGACTGGATCCACCAAGCTTGTTCCCATCCAGATATGCCTGGCTGCAAGTCAGAGCTCAGGTGGCTAGCTGCCATGAGGCCCCGTGGGTCGGGATGGGGGTAGGCAAGGTGGGAACAGTTGGTGGTTCCATGGTGACAGTGGGTGGAGTTGGAGGTTGTGGCAGTTGTCAAGTCGGGGGATGAACTCAGGCTGAGAAGAGTTCTTATCTGGCTGTTGTGAGGCCCAGTCAGGAAGGTGGGTGGAATTTGAACACAGGCTCTTGATGAGTCAGGTAATGGATGTGCGCTGAAACTGCTGCATGGTCCATCACAGCAGAGCCAGGCCAGGCGCCACTCTGCTCAATCAAGATGGCAGGCGTGCAGGTCCGAGGTAGAGCCTGGCAGGCTGCCTCTCTTCTGGGTCAAGATCATGGGCAGACAGGTCCGACCTAGAGCCCATAACTCATTGTATGGAGGATGTTATTTAAGTTCTTTGTGTTCATAGGCTATTTGTACTTTCTTTTGTCATTCATTTCCAGCTTGTTTGAATGGCGGTCGGACAACATGCATGAGAGAATTGCTGTTTACTTCCATTCACTTGAGCATGGTCTATAGACTAGTATGTGGTATACTTTATAGAACATCCCATGTGCAGCAGAAAAGAATGATTATTTGGATGTTGTTGGGTGGTACACTCTGTAAATGTCCACTAAGTCCATTTGTTCAAATATGTTGTGCAGTTCTGCTAGCTCTTTTCTACTTTGTTTTGTACTTGACCTATCTTTCTGAGATAAGGGCGTGTTAAGTTGTCCTGTCCATTGTGGTTTTGGTTATTAGATATTTTATATCCTTTAAAATTTGTCTTATATAGTGAGTACTACCTTAGTTACAGTTCCCTCATTGCTGAGACAAATACCAAACACTCAAACTGAGGGAAGGAAAGGTATATTTAGCTCTCAGTTACTGGAGGTTTTAAGACAGTGGAGAGGCTGGGGTGTTGCTACACCCAGGATGACCCTCTCCATATTTCTGAGAAAGCACAGACTAGCCAGTTCAACCCCTTGCACCTACCTCTCTGGTCCCTCCCCTCCGGCCCTGCCCTCATCCTCTGGCCTCACCTCCCAAGACACTCATTGCTCCTCCAGCCACATCTGCCCCATAATTTAAATGAGGCTTTAGGGAGACAACTACACACAAGCCGTAACAGGTATTTCCATATTCAGTGCATACAAGTTTATGACTGTTATTTCTTCCTTTTGAAATTTTCCCCTAGACAAATGTAATATCTTCTTTATCTCTTTTGATCAATCTGATTTGCACTTAAGATTATCTGCAAATGCATAGCTACTTCATTTTTTTTTTCTGAGCTCCTGGAGCATGTAGTGCTGTTTTCCATGCTTTGAATTTCAGCCTAGGAATATCTTTTAGGGTTAAATATTTTTCTTGCACATTGAATATTGATAAATTCTCTCTCTGTCTCTCTCTCTCTCTCTCTCTCTCTCTCTCTCTCTCTCTCTCTCTCTTATTTAGTGGAACTGTGAATTGAATTCAAGTCCTTGCACTTGCCAGGCAAGCACTCATTCTACTGAGCTATCTCCCCAACCCCTGAATTTTGTTTCTTGATACACTCTCCCAATCTATTTCATTTAATTGGTGAATTGAGTTCATTTACATTGTTTGTTATAATTGATACATATTGGCTTATATTTGTCATGCCATCTTCCTGCTGTTGGTTGACTAACTTTCTTGTGTTTGCCCTGTTTCATGTGATCTTTCTGTTGTTGTTCTTGAATTGTGGTTAATTTAATACCTTTCTTGAATGTCTTTTCTTACTCTTTGTAGTATTGGTTTGATTGTCATGAAATGTTTTATTTCTTCTTTGTCATGAAAATATTTTCCTTCTCCATTAAATTTGAGTTTTGGAGAGTATATCAGTCTATGTTGGTATTTTTTGGATGTTGTTTATTATATATCTGAGTGTAGATTTGATTGGGTTGATATTACTTGGAGTTCTGTATGCCTCAGTTACCTGAATATCAGATTGTTTTCCCATATTTGAGAAGTTTTCTGCTATTCTATCTGTCAATATTCTCTTTATATTGTTTGTGTTGGTTCCTTCTTTCTCTCTGATGTCTGTTAGTTTTATGATGTTCTTCTATGCACCATGTTGCAGGTGGTGAATTGTTATTTTCTGGGTCGTTGTTTTCAAAGGATTTTCCTTTCCTGGTCACTAGCTCCAACTATGTATTTAAGTTCTGATAGTCTATCTTCTCTATCATGCAGATGGTCTTGCTAAATTTTAATGGAGTTTTTAATTTCTTATTTACTCTTTGAATCTGTTTCATGCATTCCATTGCTTTCTTATATTGTTTATTCTACGTTTCTGTCATTTTTCTATTCTATATTTAATCAGTGTCTTCTTTGGACATTCTTAGTGATTATTTCATTATAGTTATCATTTCTCTTTCTACCTGAGAGATTATTCCTGATATTCTTTCCTTTAGGCCATTTTACAGTTGTTTCTTCATTTCAGTTGCTATTATTTCAGAGATGTGAGACTTTTAATGACCTACTTTTTCTGTTAGTGTCTCCTGTGTTTGTTCTGAGGGAACTCGGAGTTTCAGATTGCATTTTGCTCCTTCATTTTAGCATTTTCTATTTCATAGAGAACTCTTTATTTTTATTTCTGTGATGTGTTTTTCTTAAAATTTGATTTTAGGTTGCTCTATCACTGCAGTATGGGCCTCTGTATAATGAGTCTCTTCTTGAAGTATCTCTCCTGAGCCAGAGATTCTTGTTTCTTCACTGTCCCAAGATTTTGTCTACATTTTGATAGTGGGATATTGATTTAATTTGACACTGTTTGTTGCAGAATAGAGGCGGCAGCCACACCAGGTTGCAGAATGAAGGTAGTATCCACACCAGATTCCAGAAAGGCACCAGGATAGAGAATTTGTTTCTCAGAATCAGGGTCAGATTACTCAGTGATCCAGGTACTTGAACCTTATAGGTAAGAGAGAAGGAAGCTTGATTACTGCTCCAGTTTGCAGCAGTTCTGAGCATTATCCATGTTGCACTGATTTTAGGCAAATGAGTAATGCAGGAGTTCTGAGGTTAAGAAGGCTTCCACTTCGTTTCCAATAGAAGGCCTGGGAGGCCACACAGTGTGCCCCTGAGAAGGCAGTATATAAAGCTGTGAGTGAGAAGCCTACTCTGTGGAAACCCCAGAAGTTTGGAAAATCCAGGAACATAGATCATCTAAGGAAAACTGCAAGGAAGGTGCAAAACAGGCCTAAGAGAGAAGCTATGGAAGCTACAACCATCAAGAGTGCCATAGGGATGGAGCCACACGGAACTTACAATTTGCCATAGATTGCTTCACATGCTCCATATGAAACAATAGGATATAATATTTTCCCTGCTGGATTTGGACTTATTTTAGCTCCAGTGGTTTGTATTCTCCTGTCTATAACTTTTGGAATGGAAATGTGTATCTTGTGCCTTTGAATGTTGGATGAATTTCACTTTTCATTTTTATAGGGGCTCACAGTTGACAGTTTGCCTTCGATCTTGGAGGAAACTTGGGACTTGGACTTTTCAGTAAGGCTGCAACTGTTGGAGCTTTGATAAATCGTAGAGATAGACTAAAATGCCTTCAGCAGGAAAGGATATACATGAGATTTTGAGGGTTCAGGCGAGGAATATTACAGTTTGTATCTAGTTGTCCCCCCAAAGCCTCACGTAAACCATGGAGCTATTAAGCATGAGGCTTTAGGGGCAGTGCGAGAGGACCAGGGCAGGGCTTAAGGGGCAGGCCAGAGGGGTACAAATCATTAAACTGACAGCATGCACCTCCCCTGCTCACCCCTGGTAGCCTCTCTTGAAAGTATGGAGGAGATCATTCTGGACACAGCAGCACCCCAATCTCTCTTCCAGACCCTGTAAAGTGGGGGCAGTGTCTTGAAATCTCTAGTAACTGTGAGCTAAATAAATCTTTTCTTTACTCATTTTGAGTGTCCCAGAAATGAGAGAAGAGTAACTAATACACTGTCTTCCATCTTTGTGTATAGGGCTTTGTTGAATTTGTTATGCAAGCAACTCCTTATTAGCCAAGGGAGAAGATGTGATTAAAGCAGACATGGTGTTCTACTTACAGTAGTACCATTAGCAGTATTAATAATATCAAGTAAAAATTAGAAATTGACAAACTTCTGTAATGATTTTATTTATTTATTTATTTATTTATTTATTTATTTATTTATTTATTTTAGAGCATAGGAGCAGACACTGTAGCTATATAGCAAAGTAACTGGTGAATTGAGAATTTGTATGTAAGCTAGTTCCTCTGAGTACTGACTGGGCACCTCCCCTACACATACCTGGAGTCTGCCAGGAAGACTAGTTCATGTAAGTTACCACCAGTTACCTTTGTGCCTCAAGTATCTTCCTGTAGCTGTGGGCCTCAGATTGGACCCCACTTAGCAGTTCACCTCAACTCACCAGACACAGCCACACATCTCAGCCTCTCCTTCGAGAATGGTGTCACTGAACTCCACATTGTGAGCAGCACAGGAGAGCATGTTGGCACCACTGAAGTCTGTCTGCTGGACTGCACCTCACCTCCTCTGTGCAGCTGAATTCTAACCCCAGAGCACCCAATTTAAATTTTAATCCAAATAAGTAGCGGTAATATAGACACTTTGGTTTACTTTTTTTTTCCCCCAATATTAATGTGGTTACTTTGAAAATTCAGTTGTATGTGTATCTCAGTTACTCTTCTCTAGTTGTTGGGACAAAATGCACGACACTCAAAATTAGGGAAAGTAAGGTTTATTGAGCTCAAATCTACTGGAGGTTTCAGTCCATACTCAGCCAGCTCCATAGCAGAGAGCAGCAGTTCATGGAGGTGGTGAAGAGCAAGAGCAATTGGAAAGAGTGGTGCCAACAAAGGCAACAGAGGGAAAGTCTGACTCCCTTATGTAGCATTCAGGCTATCACCCTAGGCTGGGTGTAATACTCACAGCCATAACCACAGCAGCACTCATACCAATAATCCCAAAATCTAGTCAATCACAATCTCTAGAAGTCTGTCCCATGACTGCATGAGTCTTCAGGGGGACAACTAGATACAAACCATAACAATGAATTTAAAATATGAAGCATGTAGAAGATACTCAGTAACTGTTTAATTAAATTCTATCTTAGTTAATGATAGATAACACTATTGTTATAATCTACTCACGCTCCCAAATGTTCCTTTAACACCACCATATCATGTAAGAGATCTGAATTCTTAAGCCACATTTCTAAAGCCTTTTTAAATTTGTGATGAAAATGCTCTAACAAATATTCATAAGTTACTAAATAGGAGCATGTCCAGCTACAGTACTTTGATTCCCATTTTAATTCTAGGTTTCCTATGTCATTGGCTCTCTCTTAACATAAACTTTGTCTTCTTTCACTTCACTTTCTTATATCTGTTGACTTTGACATGAAGCTCTGCTTCTATTGGCTCACATTGTCAGTGACATTTTTGATGTGTTTTCTCTGTATCGTTTATCATATTCTCTTTCTTCATAATAAAAAATTTGCTTTAGCTTGAATAGTTTGTGCTGTTTCATGGAATTATATTTCTTTTCCCTCAGGTGCTAGTAGTTTGTATGCATTCTGTAACCTCTTCACCTGTGACCCTGATGGATGAGGTCAGCAATCTAGTCATCTACACATAAATACATGAAATACTATCAAGCTGTTTCTTCAGTGGCAGATAGTCAGTGAGGTACTTTATTTTCAGAAGTAAACTTTAGCTATTAAGTATGTAAAGAATTTTTTGTCATATGAAAAGTCTCTTCTTTAGAAGATCATCAGGGCAAGTAATGTGGAAAATTCTTTGTCACCTCACAAAACTTGGAATATGGGTACATTGTTTAGAACAAAGAATAATGTATTAATTTATTCAATTAATGTACAAAATAAATCAAAATCACCATTTACAAAATAGAAAAATATAAAATGATTTTGCGATAATAAGCTCAAGTGAAAAGAACACAAATACAGCAGAAAAATTCAAGATACTGAGATTGTCATTATTTGTATCATACTACCTATTCAAATGAATAGATGATGTTTGCATTACAAAGCCTGTAACTCAAATATAAAGCTTATTTGTTAATTTGGAACTGTGAAATTAAATGCGAAATTTTTATATTGTCAATTTATTTGAGGAAGCAAAACAGTTATTACAGTCTTTTAATTTAATATATTTTCCTCACATTACAGATGTATTTAATTTTAAAGTTCCAATATATGGTAATAAAATTTTGATATTTGTGTTTTCATAGACTTCTATACAAAGGTAAAATTGTTGTTAGTACTACTTTTCTTGTTAACTTTAAATTTCCCAATTTTCAATTACTTTAAATACTTCAGTAAGTTAAAAACAATTCATAGATCATTGCAATTTGGAAGTTCGTATATTTGAACAAACCATGTGTTTGAAAGAGTAAAAGCTTAATGAGTTGAGATAAAGTTTTGTACTTTCACTATCTATAAAAAAATGAAAGCCATCTTCTAAATTATACCACTGCTTCTTTAATAAAGAAAAATGTGATGTCATTCTCAGGTTTGTAACAATGCATTCATTAATTTCTTTCTTTATTGAAAATTGTCATTTTATGAGATATTTTATCCCTCATATTGCTATCCCTCAATTTGAACATGTGAAATAACTCATACTTTTAAGAAACAGTGAGGAAGACTTTTAGTCTTAAAAAGAAGAGCTTATTAATGAAAATTTTACAATTGAGATACCAAAACCTCTTGCCACCTACTTATATTTATCCTCTCTTATTACCACTGGGTTTTTCCTAAGCTAGTGCTGACCCTGCTTTGCATTCGTTTCAGTGAGGTTCCTCATCCACAGATCTGTTCTCTTAGGCATTTTGTATTTTTCCACTCGTTCTCACCATCACCTCTTACTTAAGGCACACTTTCTATTGCTCTACATGTGAGTTACAGAGCACAATTTCTTTCCTTCTCATTTTCCTAATCTTTGTGTGACACTGTTCAAGAAACTTTGGACTAGCACATTTAAAATTTCTGAAATATGTCCATATGTTTAATTGAAATAAAGATTCTTCAAACTGTAGGCTAAAATACAATATGTCCTTTCTATGTTTTGGTTGTGATATTTCTACCAAGGGTCCTTGCTTTGGGAAATTAATTCCCAGTATATCAGTGTGGGAATTAAAGGAGATTTTAGGAAAAAGGCCTGGGAGATGCTGAGGTCATTATGACTCCTTGCGAGAGATTATGATAGATTTTTTGGGGCCTCTTGGTAGGTGGTGAAAGAATGATGCTATAAAAGCATGATCTGGTCCAGGTCAATATGTAGCATCTCTCACACACTCCTGACAACACAGGACCTCTTCACTGCTGAATTCTGGGCTGACTGTTCTTTGACACTAAAACTCTAGAACCATAAGCTAGTGAACTTCTTTTCATAAGTACTTGCCTCAAGTGTGTCATTATCATGACAAACTGTTGACTCTACTAGGCTTCTTCTAGTGAATGTCTAATTGTGAAACTTAAATATAGTTCATATGACTTTTTTTTCTTAATGTTTATCCTCTCCTGAGATAAGGAAAAAACGGCAAAACAAGCATCTCTTATTCCCCAGAAACTACTTTTCCCACCTTACAGCATTTTTTCCCAGAAATGTAACACCTTGTATTTATGTTTTAAGTAAAGCAAGTTAAAACTTATCAAACTTTTAAGAAGTTAAAGCATAATCTTACTGGATTACTTTTTATATTAAAAGGCTTTTTAAAAACTTTCTTCTGTGGCCAGCTCAGCCCATCCTTGGTGCTAGAGATCGAACCTCAGTGCTTCTGTGCTTTCCTAAGCTTGCCTAAGAAGGTCCTTTAGATCGTGAGCTGTATTGCCAGACCCATATTAAAAGTTTCCTCATTAAATCGGTCGGAATTATTGCAATGGGGGATAAGTTAGTAGAATAAGCACTTGCCCGACAAACTCAAGGACCTGACATCAATTCCTGGTTCTGCAAAATGAATAAATAAATACATCCATTGAAATTTGTTTTCCAGTGACACTGACAGTTAAAAATATATTAACGGGCTGGGGAGATAGCTCAGTAGAATAAACCATTGCCTGGCAAGCGCAAGGTCCTGAGTTCAATCCACAATACCGCAATAAATAAATAAATAAATAAATAAATAAATAAATAAAATAAAATTATATATATATATACATATATATATATAATTACTAAATGTCTTATTTCTACAACTTGTGAACGTTTTAGAGCTCTTTTTTTAATCTCTTCTGTACACAGTCTTAAAACTAGACAAAGTGAGAATCAGTAGTTTATCTTGGGTCTCACAGGAGAACTGAACATGTAGGACAAACGACAGAGCACCTGCTTAAAGTGGCAAACTCTGGGTCCCATGGATCAGAGCTGCCTGCAGCTAGACCTTCTTAGGAATAATTGAATGGTAATTTTGACAGATTGAGCTCTGACTTTGAATTCATGAAAATTAACTCAGGCTAAATTGCCTGTGAACATTTTTAAGAGCTAAAAATGAATTATTAATAAGCAGAATCCCATAAATCAATAGAAGAATATTGTTGCAAAACTTATACCAGAAATAAAAGCATTATAAAAACTAGTAGGCAAAATGTTATATAACTTTAGGGATATAGTTGTGTATATTGAAAATTTTCATTGTTAAATCTAAAATAGTAACAAGTAACTGAAACAGTATGTTAGGTACTTTCTTCAGTAACTACAAACTGACACTAGATTTGACAAAAAATGTTAAGCTGTCTATAAATATCTGAAAATGTAAAATATGGAAAAGTTACTAATGCTAATATTTAAATGTACATATAGATTAAACAAAGCTATATAACTATAGCCTATCAATAAAATAGAAAAATACTTTAATAAATGTGATAAATTATAATCCCATCTAATAGTTTGAAATACAAAAGTGAATTGATATTGGTTGCTATAAAGCAAATATTGTTTAGAATGTAATTATTTTCAGTTGGGAAGTGATTACACAACCACATCTTTAGGTATTTTAAAATTCTTAAATTATCACATGAATTTATAAAGATATAGAGGAATTAACTGGTGATGCTGAATGAGGTAGTATTTTCTTTCATGAAAACAGAATCATTATAATTAAACCTGACACAAGCTCGATAATTTGGCAATGATAAGATGCTATAAACTATAGGAAGAGTTTTCTGATTAAGGTACTACCCAGAGAACCTTACTTTGTTGTAATAAACAGGAAATGATGGTTGCCTTTTAAGTACCATAATTAAATTTTTAAATGATTGATCTACTGAAAAGATTAATTATAGCACATACTCTTATAGCAAGGAGGAATAATTTTAAACAGTTTTAGTATGATTATGTTTTCTGTTGTTGCTTTGATTCTTAATAGGAATACTTGCTTGATAATAAATAAAAAAATTAAAATATACTCCTTATGCTTAACTACAAGTCCCTTATTTTATTTATAAGAAAAGCAAACTAAAATTCATTCTTTTTTTTAAAGAATTTTTAAATTTAATTTAATTTTTTTCTTGTTTCAGAACTTTTTGTTTGTTTATTTATTTTTATGGCCGGCACAGCGTGCCCTGAGGGCAGGGCTGGCGCAGCATGTGGTGCCAGGGATCAAACCGCGGTTCCTGGAGCCGCCTAAGCTTTCCTAAGCAGGCGCTTTAGACCACTGAGCCATCCTGCCCGGCCCCTAAAATTCATTCTTAAGTCATTTCCATTATGTGTAAATTGGAAAGATGAATTTAATCAGACACAAATCAGTTTATTTCAAAAAGGGCCTCACTATATAGCTCAACTTGGATTTAAGCTATTTGCGTAGCCCAGGCATGTTTTGAACTCGCAAACCTGCTATACCAACCTCCTGGGATCACCACATCCAGTTAGTAAAACCCACTCTTAAAGTAATAACCCTTTTTGATTGTCTCACCATGAGGAATAATGTGTAGCATCAAACACATTATGAGCAAATGCTGGAAGAATAAATATGTTCACAAAAGCCTGGCGTGGTGGCGCATGCCTGTAATCCCAGCACTTGGGAGGCTGAGGCAGGAGGATTGGTGTGAGTTCGAGACCAGCCTGGGCTACAAAAGTGAGCTCAAGGTCAGCCTGAACTGCACGGCGAGACCCTGTCTCAAGAAAGACAAAGAAAAAAAAAATGTTCACAAAAGTTAAGTGTGTACATCGCAAAGAGTTCAAATTGAAGGAGCTACTCTTAATGACATGATTCACAAAGCAAAGGTTTTATTTATTCTTTAGCAATATTAGCTTTTAACTACAGTTGGATGCTTTTAAATTAGGTAAACTAAATATTCATGCCAGAAAAAAAAAAAAAAAGTAGCTATTTTCGTTTTTTTTTTTTTTTTTTTTTTTTTTTTTTTTTTTTTTTTTTTTTTTTTTTTTCTTTTTCTTTTTCTTTTTCAGAACTGGAGATCAAACTTAGGACTTGTCAGGCAGTCATACGTGCCCCTGAGCTATCTCCCCAGGACCCCAGAAACAAAGTAGTTTAGTGGAATGTTTTTGTGATTGCAGGACACAGATTTTGTCTTCTTACTGAATAACTTTATGACCTTGATGAAATAATTTTTAAAATAAAAATATGTTATGCTTGCCCTACTTTTCTCAGTTGAATATACTTATGGAACTTTCCTTGATATCTTCTTTTTCCTTTTTTTTTTTTTCTTTTTCCCTTTTATTTAAGCTTTTTAAGCTTTAATTTTTTGTTTTGTTTTATTTTTACCACCAGTAAAATACTTTGGGAAACAAAAGAGAAATAACTAGTTGCACAAAAAGCAAGGAAATACTTAGGTGTAGAAAAGGAGAAAGATGTCTAGAAGAGAAATAAAGTATGCTACTTTATGAGATCCATATATCTCACTTTTCACCATGTATTTTAAAAGTGTGCGGAGAGAAAACACAATTTTGTACAGAGATTTCATTCGGAATTTCTTTAAATTTTTGGAAGAGAATGGTTTCATAATAGCAAAATCATTAAGCAATGATAGAATTGATAAATTTGAATTCATTAAGGAATTTGTGGGTAGGTTGTATTAGTCAGCTTCTTTTCACTGTAATGAAACACCTGATACAGATACTTATGACATAGATGGCGGCTGACTTTGGTTTGTAAATGTGGAGTTTCAAGCTCCAGAATGAGCAGCCCCGTTTGTGTGGTCCTCTGACAGAAGTACACAGGAGAACACAAGAGTTAACAAGAGCTCTCATAATAAGCCATGGAGTAGAGAAATAAGATGGAGACCAGGTTCCATAATCCCTTTCAATACTACATCCTCAGTAAAAAAAAAAAAAAAAAAAAAAAATCCATAGGAGGCCCCGCCTCTTAAAAAATATATCACTTACCTTTTTGGGGGCAAAACTTTTATTTATTTCTTATTTTATTTTTTGTATTTGATACAAGGTCCACTACTCAACTCAGACTCAGTGATTCTCCTGTTTTCAGCCTCTCCAGTTTGGGATTACAACCTGTGCTATCCCATGGTTGTGCAGGGGATTGAATCTTCCTCCCAGCACTATCCTGAGCAGGTGCTTAGTCAGTTAACATTTGGGGTATACCAGTCATATTCAAATTGTAACAAAGACTGTATGCATTATATGCATGTGTGTGTGTGTGTGTGTGTGTGTGTGTGTGTGTGTGTGTGTATTAGCAGGGTATATCATAGGCAAAAGTCTAATACTTCTAGCATGTGAAGTTCTCTGAAGTCAGTTAATAATATATAGCATGACAGAAGAGCAAACAAGTTAGGGCAGTTTGCAGAAAGACAAACTAATGCATTTTGTGCTCACAACTTAAAAAGAATATGCATCTGACTCATGTAAATGAAAATGTAATTTAAAACTAAACGCAGGCAAGGTATAGTGGTGCACATCCCAGCACTTGGGAGGCAGAGGCGGGAGGATTGCTGTGAGTTCCAGGCCAGACTAGGCTACAAAGTGAGGTGAAGAACATCTTGAAGTATATAGTGAAACTCTGTTTCAAAAAAACAAAACAAAGCAAGGAAACAAAGAAAAAATTAAACTGAGATTTCAACTTTACTTTGGATTTATTAACTAAGATTTGCAAAATTTTAAAAATTTTACATGTCACTTTTTTTTTTTTTTTTTTTTTTGGAAGGACCAGGGTTTGAACTTAGGACCTTACACTTGCCAGGAAGGCAGTTGTGCCTGAGAGATATCTCCTTGCCTCCTACACGTGTCACTTTTGATAAAAATGCATGTTCATATTTCTTAGACCTCAAGGAATACAAATTAGCGTAGCTTTAAAGGAAACAAATACCCATACCTAATAAAGTATCTGTGAACTGAAAACTAGACTCAATAAATGTTTTGCTGGATTCAATCTCAAATATAAAGTATGAAATATATATTTGCATAAACATTTTAGAATATTTCAATTGCAAATTGTTAGAAAAAATTAAACAATAAACTTAATTTAGCTCTAAAACTATGATTTACTTATAAATAAATTATCATATCACCTTTAAAAACATTAATTTCAAAATATTTCAATATGAATTATAGTATGCATGTCTTTTACATAACCAAGAGCTAATTTTGATAAAGGAGGCAGCTATATGTGAAAAGAACCATATATTTCATGATTTATTGGAATAATGGCTTTACATAAATAGTAGGTCATATGACTGAAGCCTTTGCATGAAAACATGAGCTTTGAACCAAATGTAAATTAACTGATAATCTTCAAAAATGTGGAAAGAGTTAGGCCAATGAAAATAGAAACAAATTTCCAATGATTATTTAACTTATCAGCTAGGAGAATTCAGAGAAAACATTCATATATTGAATTCTAAGAATAAAATTACCATTGTCAAAATTAATTATCTTGTATACCTGCATGGCAAGTACTTTAAAATCTTTTGCTGCATTTTTCTAGTAATATTTATCAGCATGCTAAATTTGTGGGATATCACAATCCACTCTGGTCCTGTCTGTGTGGATTATAACATCACTGTTTTTTACACATACAGCCAGTATTTGAAATATTTTAATTTCTTAAGGCAAACGATGAAAGCAACAGAAATACATTTAAAGTTTGAAAAATCACTCATTATGGATGAAAACAATAAAATTAGAGGTTTTTTTCTACTTAATAACATAGAAACAACGTGAATCTTTATTATCTCTTTCAATAATAAAATTTCAGATGCCTCACATTAGCCTGAAAGATCTTAGGAGTGCTTATGCTATACTGTTCCTTCTCATTCTTATATATTATCTTCTTTCATGTCGTGGGACTTGCTAAAGTATGAACAGTCTTAGTGTTCATTTACTGGCTTATTATTCAGTTGGTCAGTTATTAGAGGGAAGAAACTCAGTTTATTTCATGTCATGTGGTTAAGTTGAGTGCACATATATAACTTAGAATATATTAGAAATTCAGGAAGCATTTATAGATTGAACAATTTTAAGAACTTGTTGTTAGAAGAGAATGCATTCATTGGATTCTCTGGTGTTATTAACATGTGGAATATTGAGCTGGGGATGGAGCTTAGTGGCACTGCACCTGCCTGGTAATGCAAGGTTCCAAGTTTGATTACCAGGAAAAAAAAAAAAATATATATATATATATATATATATATATATATATATATGTATATATATATATATATATATTTCTTAGTTACTTTGTACTCAGTGCTCACAGTTACTAGAAGTTTCAATGCATATTTGGTTGGCCCAAGGCTGAGTGGAACAGGGCAGACAGCATCCAGTTCATGGTGGTGGAACAGCAACAGTTGCAACAGAGGCAACCAACCAACCAGGGGAGCAGAAAGCAACAGCTCTAGTCTGTCTCTCTGTCTCTCTTTATATTACATTCAGACTCTCTGCTTTAGCCTATCTGCCTTAGGTTGTGCCCATAATCCCAGAAGTACTTAAAATACATAATCTGAGGGATCATGGATCAAGTCTCAAACTGTAGATCAGTACCAAATCGCATAATCCCAGTGGATCATCAATCGTCTCAATCTATAGAAGTCCCTGCCTCATGACTGTATAAGGCTTTGGAGGGACAACTAGACATAAACCATAACTATATAAATATATATTTAAATGAAATATAAAAATTAAATTGGGAATAAATCCTCTGATACTTCTACACAAGTTATACAGAAATGACTTATTTAGAATTCTTATAAAATATCATAAAATTTAGTCACTGAAAAATATTTCAGGGCCAGGCAGATAGCTTGGCAGACTAAAGTGCCTGCTTAGGCAGATGCAGGGACTGGGGTTCGATCTCAGGTGCAATGTGCAAGCCCTGTCCTTGGGGCGTACTGAGATGGTGATTGAGACCAGGTATCGTGGTGTATGCATGTAATCTCAGGGCTTGGGAGGCTGAAAACAGGAGAATCACTGTGAGTCCAGTCTGTGTAGTGAGACCCTGTAGATCCTGCATTAAATACTTAAAAAAAAAAAGAAAGGAAAAGAAAAAAAATATTTCAGAGAAAGGGCTTTTTAGCCTATGTTAGAGGGCTGAGATTAATCCTTTCTCCCTAAAACAATGATAGAACTGCAAGAAAAAGATAACAGCTATTTGGGCACATGTAAACAAATAATTAAACATTTATTCATGGAAATTGCTGAACTTCAGGAAAGGAAACAGAAGCTCACTTATTTAGAAAGAAGTGCAAGCAATAAACAATGATATTAAAAAGCAACAGTGAAATCAGGAGCACACAAGCAAGTGCTGTGTTTCTGATTAAGCAAATTAGTGCCATTGCAGCTAAATAAAGGTGCATGGGGGACACTTTGGAGCCAACACTGACATGGGATGGTTGGATGGCTCTCTATTGGAAGGTGACGGCCTCATACTGCGCACCACAGACAGGAAGAGTGCAGGGATCACCACTGGCGATGCTACACAGATGGGTGGAAGACATGCAGAAGTTGGGTGGAAGGTGACAACCAAGAAGACAGGAAAACCATCTGAATATTAAATGTGCTTGCTAAGCCGCACCCAGGAGAAGCTGTTTTACCCTTCCAAAGTGTTTAAGCGAAAAATCTGAGTGGTTATTTTCTGTCCACCTATATATGTCATACAAAAGCATTTCTTGACCACCCAAACATAAAACAAACAAGCAAGCAAAGAAAAAGAGTGTGGACACTGGACAGTGCACATGTGAAGGAGCCATGTTCTGTGGATTCTTACTAGGTAAACTGTTTCATGTGCAATACCTCTCCTAGGGTACAGAGTCAGTATTCAATGACATGGCATTACCCAAAACATCTTATCTTAGTAGAAAGGATCATAAAAACTATTTATGTTTAGAGAAAATGGAGTGTAAGAAAAAATGAATTGCATTCCAAAATAATAATAAAGTGTATCATAGAATAGCTACATATACCAGCAATGTAGTCATTTATAATTGCCATCAATATTATGCATATTGCAAAATTATACATACTATCCTTTTATATTATTGTCAGTGTAGAGTTTGTTTATACTAATATCTTTCCAAACATGAAAGTAGTCATTGCTTTACAATTTTATAGTTTTATGATGTCACTAGATGACAAGAATTTTTCAACTCTATTAACATTTATGGAACTTTCATTATGTATATAGTCCATCACTGACTTAGAAATCACTATACAGTACATGACTGTATTAAATTAATTGAATTAATTTATATAAAACAAAAATATTATAATTTATGATACTGAAAACTAATCAGCCAGATCTTATTATTCAGTGAATACTCCATCTTTTTCTGTTCAGTTATTCAATATTTCTTAGAATTTTTTTCACTAATGAAAAGAAATTCTTTGTCACATGCTCTTTAAGGGGTAGCTCTAGCTGTTGAGAGCACTTTTTGTGACCTTCTGCAGGCTTTTCATAGACATCACCACTATGGGTGTGTGTGTATCATGCGCCCTCTCCTATGAACCCTTAGGACATATTTAATTAAATAAGCCACAGACAAATGTCACCTGAGCTCACTTGAATTTGGGATGTAATAAAGTTGAACACATACAGACAAGGAAAAACACGGCAGATACAGAAGCTGAGTGTGACTGGAGGATTGGAGAGGCATTGGTTAAAGGACATCAATCTTTTATGGAAGGTGTAAATTCAATGCTATGCACAAGAAAGCTGACAAAAGGAGAGATTTTGTGTTCTCATTAAAAAGAGAATTATAGGGGTTGGGAAGATAGCTCAGTAGAAAAAGCACTTGCATGACAAGTGTAATCCTTGGTTCCAATAAATAAATAAATAAATAAATAAATAAATAAATAAATAAATAAATAAATCATTAAGAATATGAAGAAATTCATAGGATAAATGGTTTTATTTCATCTTTGTGTAATGTATACACCCATCAAAATCTGCTGTATAGGTGCTGGTGAGATAGCTCAGCAGTCTAATATCTCTGCTTAGGCAAGCTCAGGCAGGTGCAGCGGACCCAGTTCGATCCCCAGTGCCACATGCAGTGCTGGCCTCACATTCAGGCAGGCTGAGTAGTGAAGAAAAATCTGCTGTATGCTGTAAATATAGAATATCTTTATTAGTCAATAATTTTTTAAAACAATCAGTTGAATTACTTTGAGAATGTTCCTTTTAGGCTTTTCCATATGTGAGTCTTACCTTTTAATGTTTAATGGAATTGTATTTTATTCAACTCACTTCCCAACTTTTATATTATTTTTGTAATGATAATGTTATTCATTTTGCATGTATATAAGAATGCAAATCCTCAATTTAAGCAAACAAACTACCATTTAATTTATGAATTTATCTCCTAACTATAATTATTTAATACCTAATTTTTACTAATTTTACAATATATTTTTGAAAGTCTATTTGTTGGGCCCAGCAGGATGGTTCAGTGGTCTAAAGCACCTGCTTAAGAAAGCTTAGGCGGTTGCAGGGACTGCGGTTCGATCCCTGGCACCACATGCTGCACCAGACCTGCCCTCAGAGCAGGCTGAGCAGGCCATAAAAATAATAACTAAACAAAACAAAAACAAAGAAGTCTATTTGTTGATTGATTTGAATTGAAATTTTATATCCTAATAACCAACACTTTTGTTCCTTTTTTAAGTTATTTATATCATTGAATTTATTTTTATTTTTTCATAATTTATTACTTTTAATAAGAAATAACAATGATACAGTTTCAAAACATTTTAGTAGGACAGCCACAATAATTAACACAATGCATATTGTTATCTTCATAGTAGCTATTTAGAGTACAAGATGCAGACATAACTCTTCTACTTTTTAAATGAGCAGAACATGTTTATTGAGGGAAAGAAAGCTCCTATCCAAGAGAGATAGGAGGGGGGTCCTGAGTGGGTGTCCCCAGCAGAAATGATAATTTTTTCTAAACATTATTGGTACAAATATTTCTTTTCATTGAACAAAGAGAAATTAGTTGTATACATAGTCCAATATTCCATAACAGTAGTGGGTTATTAGCAGAACTGGCATTTTTGGAAGCTGTTGACTTGAGCTTCTTATAGCTCAGCATATTTCTCTTGCTTTACTTTTTATTGTTATCTTTCCAAATTGCTCTTTCCATGATAATTTTCAGTTTAAATCATTTACATTTTAGTTGTTAGGTACACTTCCCAGAGTCACTTTACTTTAGTAAAATTAAACCAATTCATCTTTCATGAATTATTTTTTTAACTTTGAAATGAACTACTTACTAAGACTGATATCTTTTCTATATTGTTTCATTAAAAGACTTATGGTGTAAGTCTTTCATTCTCATAGACTGCATATTTCTTTCTACTTATGAAAATATTTTGAAACACTTAACTACAGTAAATTGAATTTTGTTACAAAATACAATGTTTCTCTCATATTAAGAGATGTGTATTTCGCAAAATATTTTGGCATTTACTCCATTCTTATCCTTCATGTGTATATCACATTTTTTTTGTCTTTTGTACAGGGTCCACAGGATAATCAGGGTCTCACTACATAGATCAGACTCAGCATTCCTCCTGCTTTCAAGCTCCCAAGTGCTGGGATTACAGGTGTGCAGCACCACGGCTGGTCTCCGTCACCCTCTCAGCAAAACCTAGGCAGGGGGGCAGCATGGCATGCCAGGGGGTTGAACCCCAGCCGCTGCACTTTGCCTAAGTAGGAGCTTTAGTCTGCCTTGCTATCTGGCTGGCCCACATAAAATTCTGTGCCTATAAGCTAAAAATAGTACAGCTCCCTTCTAGAACAATTTAATTAATTAATTTTGGCTCTGGGAATTGAACTCAGTCCCTGGTGTCTGGCAGGCACTCCTGCCACTGAGCTATATCCCATCAATTGTATTTTATTTTTATCTTCAATTTCTTACTATAGCTTAACTCAGATATTAACTATAGCTCCATCTACAGTTTTATAGTCTGATTCCTGACCAAATGAAATTAAAGCAGATGCCTTTCTGATGAAAGCTTGTACAAATTTGTAGTTTCTGTTTTCTTGTTTTACCATTAATAGACATCATTTAGTATTTTTCCAGTAGTAATGAATGTAACATCGACTTTGAAGTGTTGAAGTCACAAAACCTCACTAAGCCAATGTCAAAAAGGGAGGAGGTGGGAAATTAAGACTTACTGCATCTGATTTTTCATTCACTGCTGAGCCTATAGTGAACTGGGCAAAGAAATATTTATTTTTCATATTTTATTTCATTTAAGCAAGTTTAAATTTAGAAACAGAATTTGTGTCAACAGATGAGAAGAACACAAACTGATTTATATACTATTCAAGAGTTTAGTAAGAAAAAAAAAACATATTAAGTGAAGAAAAAGGTAAGCTTCCCACTGAAGCATTTTCAATCAAATAAAAATAACTTTTAAAATATTTCTATTTTATGGGCTGGGGAGATATCTCTGAACTCTAAGTGCCTGCGTTGTAAGCACAAGGACCCTGCTCTGATCCCCGGTACAGCATGCTGTGCTACCCTGGACGCAACAGTGCAAATGGATCATGGCGGCACATGCCTGTGCTGCAGAGCTGGGGGCGCCGAGACAGGAGAATTACTATGAGTCCAAACTGCGTAGCAAGACCCTGTACCAAATAAATATATAAAAAGATTTTTTAAAAAACCAAAAACTTTTTTCTATTTTATTCTTTTTAACTTTTAATCAATATATTAATTTACTGAAGTAAAGCATATGGGATTATAAGATGTATTTATAGGAAAAGATTCAGCATGGTTTAATAATTTTTTAAATGAAACCATTAATCATTTTCCTTGAAGCTAAACTGCTGCTATGCTTAATACAAAAATATTAAAGATGAATAAAATATAATGAGACCTGCTTCCAGGAATTCAGGAAAGGAGTAGAGACAAAAACATGAAACTTCAATTTTATTAGTTATTAGGCTGGGAATATATCTTAGCTGAATAAATGTCTGCCTAGCAAGTGCAAGGTCCTGAGTTTGATTCTCATTACTAAAAAAAAAAAAAAAAAAACAAAAAAGAAAACAAAGAAAAAAAGTTATAATTTCTAGCTTTGTAAAATATAAATCATAACACAGAAGCCTGAAAATTCCTAGAATTTTAGCAATACATATATAGACATGAAATTTTAAGTAGTCTTCTTTTTTCATATATGGGTAAAAATTCAGATTTCTTAGTTAAAACACTGAAATATATATTCCAGAAATGTATATAATTTATGTATATTAAACCTCAGCTTTATTGAATCACAGTCTATTGTGTTAAGTACATTCATTAGATTGTCTAGAGTTCAATGGGAGTAGTTAAAAATAGTTCAGATTAATTGAAAGGTTGTAGAAAAAGATTAAGTGATGAAAGTTTTCCTCCTTCTCTGTTCAGTGACTACATACCGGATACCATATTGCCTTATGTATGAGAAAAGCCAGCTAAGACTTGTATGTTATAAACTATCACAGTCAGATTTACATATTTGAAAATGTTTTCTGGTGTTATATTATGTTACAAAATATCATTCCAATTCTCTGTATAGGTTGTTTTAACTATCTCATTTAAAATAAACTGAGCAGGCCCACGAGATAGCTCAGTGGCCTAAAGTGCCTGCTTAGGCGCCTGCTTAGGCAAGCTTAGGCAAAGCGCAGGGACCACAGTTAGATTTCCAGTGCCACATGCCATGCCAGCCCTGCCCGTCTGGAGGGCTGAGCAAGCCACAGCCACGTGCGCGCGCGCACACACACACACACACACACAAACACACAATAAATAAATAAATAAAAATAAAGTGGGCTAGTCTGTTTTACTTTTAAATTATTTGCTATAGAATCATAGCATAATGTAATAAATATTTCTAAAATAGGAAATAAAATGATAGTTAATACACTACAAATATGATGACAAACAAAACCTCTATTTTGTGGAAACTATTCCTTTAACATGTTATGCAAGTGTCAGCCAAATAGCTCAATGGATTGAAGCATCTGCAAGCAGGCACAGGGACCAGGGGGTCCAACCCTGGGCCTACCCTGCCCCCTGGGCATGCTGAGCTGGCAATTGAGACAGGGTGTGGCAACACACGTCTGTAATCCCAGCTCTTGGGAGGCTATGAACAGACAGATCACTATGAATCTGATCTAGTAGTGAAACCCTAAGCACCCTGTAGACCCTTTCCTAAAATACAATGCAATACATAACATATTATGCATAATTCAATACCATTCATTGGAATGATACTATTTAGGTGGAACCAAATGCATATGAATCCCTTATAATAAAAAAGCAAAAACCACAACAAACAATCTTATTCTAAGTACTCCAGTAACTTTTTTGTATGCACTTAGCTGTACTATAAGTAGTTGGTTTGTATGAGATGGTTAAAAAGGCCAAAGATAAAATATTTCTTTTTTTTTCCCTATTTTGTCTATGAAGTTGCTGTTTATTATTTTTGACCTGTTTAATGTATGTGTGAAACAATGATGCCCAATAATAAACCGGACTTTTCTTTTTTAAAAAAATCAACACATGTAAATACTGAGAACAGGAGATAACACAGATACTCTCTTTGCTGTTGAGAATCAAATTGTAACAAATCTAGACTAATGTGGGTTGCTGAAACTCCGGGTTGACTGCTGGAAAAGAGAAAGAAATAAAAGGATTAAGAATGAACAGTAATTTTTTTTTTATTTTTGTTTTATGTATTTGGCGCTGCATGTGGTACTGGAGATCAAATCACAATCTCTGCAGTTGCCTAAGCTTGCCTAAGCAGGTGCTTCAGACCTCTGGGACATCTCACCAGCCCTCCTTTTACTGCTTTTAAAAAATAAACACAATCCTAACACTACAATCCTTTGACATAGCTATCTATTTTTCAATCACTTTATATTTAAAAAAAATTGAACAAAAGAACTCACCATATTCAATGACTCTAAGTCTTTTGCCTTACCCTGGATATCCTTTCTCAAACATCTAACAGGTCACACTCCTGTTCTTCATTCGCTTTGTTTGTTCCCTCCTTTTCTCTACTTTCTGCAAAAATGTTTCCACACCAGCAATCCCTCTTTGTAAGCAGTACACATCAGCAACAGCAAACATCTCATATTTTTAAAATTTGTCATATATAAATCCAAAACTGTCAGTTTTTTCGATGTTTATGCTTGTGCTTATTAGCACACAAGCACAAACTGGTAGTTTCCTTTTTGTGACTATTGTGCACAAAAGCATCCTATCACACTGTGTCTTTCTTTATCCAAGTAGCAATGCTCAGAAAACTTTACCGTCAGCTGTGTAAGTATCTGATTCACTTATTTCATTGCATTTTGATTAATTTGTTTATTTCATTGCATTAAACATTGTTATTTTTGCAATTTTTTTTTTCTGTGCCTGAAATTTAGTGTGGGATTATTAATACTCTGTACTCTGGGACCTGAGGCCAGGGAGAGAGCTCAGTTACTTAAGCCTGTTCGGCAATAACAAGGTCCTGAGCTTGAGTCCAGTACCACAAAAAAAAAAAAAAAAAAAAAAAAAACCTACCCTGAGACCTGAAATCTGCTCAGTGCCAAAGGGTTCCTTATACCACATATACTCTAACTGTACTTAATCTCATACCCTCATGGAAAAAATTACCTCTCTCTCCTGCCCCAGAGGCTTTCTTATTGATCAATCAGTTTCATCATCGACTGATGACATCCTACACGCAACAGAACTGGTCGCTGAAGGTGATCTCTGAGTGACTAAGTTTTAACTCCAAACCAATGGCAACAAGCATGCAAAATAAGTAAGTGCAACAATCTAATGATACTTTAAAGCAGCGGTTCTCAACCTGTGGGTTGCAACCCTGGTGGGGGTCGAACAACCAAAACACAGGGGTTGCCTAAAGCCATTCCGAATCATGACTGTAGCAAAATTACAGTTTTGAAGTAGCCACCAAAATTATGTTTTGGGTTTGCGTCACCGCAACATGAGGAACTATATTGCAGGGTCACAGCACTGGAAAGATTGAGAACCACTGCCTTAAAGCTTTATTAATAAGCGGAATCAAGGCCACTCCTGTAGAGACAAGAAAATGTAGAGGCCCCTAGAGGTACATTGTTAGGTTAAGAAACACTCGGTGTAGCAGAAGAGAAATGAGGGTAAGATAGGAATTGAGCTACGGTTTACTTCTGCACCGCCCCACCCATAAATCCAGGTTGAAAGTCTAGAGGCAAAGGACCATTCCAAGCACCCACATCCGGTTTTAGTCAAGCCTCTGTGAGTAGTCTGCCTTTCATGGTTCTGGGTGCAGAGCTTCTACACAAGATGAGGTAGTCACAGTAAAATGACAAATACGAGACCCTGTGTTTCCATTGTAAGAAGCAGAGTTAGGCACAAATATAGGTGTAAATACTATAGGTCACCAGGCAGGGCTAGGCCCTGGAAGGAGCTAGTAGAGCAGACAAGAGACCTTGTAAAGGTAAGAAACAGGCCTTTCTGCTGTGTGCCAGATCTTAGGACAAAAGATTAAATAAAGGCAGCCACATGGATCCCCAGGGATGGACATCAGCGATTCATATTCTAATTAGGTACCAACCTACTTGAAAACTCCAGGAAGAGTCACTAACCCAGCTCCCTACAGGAAAAGCCCCTGTTCTGTGTACATATCGGCTTGCAGCAAGACTCACTTCCTTATTTAATCAATTTGATCTGAGCAATATTCTTGTGGTCTCCTCAGCTGACTGTAATTTTTGTCCCACCTCATGCCCACCTTGTGCGTTCCAACGTTTCCCACCTGCCTTGTGTCTTGGTATTGCTCTATAAAAATTCCTAGAAAAGACAGAATTCTTGGGAACACACGTGAGCCCCTTTCTGTACCTCTCTCATAAGAAGCTTTCTTTCCCCTAGTAAGCGTATTGGCCTCGCGCCTCTACCGTTCCTAAAATTCATTCGTTGGTTTTAGAGAACATAAACAAATCCCAGATGTCCAGCAGGTTGGAAATTTCTCTCTCCTATTATTTTCAATTGAAAGACATCTTCTGATTTTATTGTTGCAGGCAGTGGGGAAAAGAATGGAGTTCTTGGGGGCTCTGGAGGCTGCAAGCATTCACATATAGTCTGCAGCAGCAAGTTTAGAGACTGTACTGGCCAAAGATATTGAGCACTTCATTGTTTAATCAATTAATAATAGCTTTCCAGAAATGCTCATGAAAGAAAAAAAGTGAATTCCCAGGGGATGTTATCCATAAATGGAGTCTTCAGTGACCAAGAGATGGGGCAGGGATACAGCATGTTCTGTACACGTACCAGCTCCCTGTGAGGAATGCAACCATTATACATTATAAAAATGTACCAATAAAAATAAGAATGAAAACAAACATTTTAAATCAATTAAGTTGAATATTACTAAAACAAAAAAAAAATGTGATGCCAGCCTAATTTCTGGAAAGACAGAAAGTCCATTTCCATAGTCTGTAAAGACTCCATGATGTGGCTTAGCTTTGGCAGTCATTCTTATCCATTTTTCTTTTGGCTTCCACACCAGTCACCATGGTCCTTTGTTGCTCCTAAAATAACCTAAGCATGTGGTTCACCTGCAGGCTTTTGTGTGGTGCAGAGCTAGAGGCACAACTCTTTACTCTTGTAAGAAGCATTGAGATCTGCAAATTACCACCCACAAATACTCTCTCTAGTTTGTGTATGTGTTATTTTATAATGCAAATTATTTTCCATTAAGAGACATCTTCTGATTTTTTTCAGTATTTGTTTGCTACAAGGATTTGTATGAATCAAGAAGACAGGGATATTTTTGGTCTATTTCTGCCTCCTATTCAAATGTTGCATCCAACAGTGTCTTCCATTCGGCTGAACAAACAAATAGTATGTGTTAATTATTATTCAGAAACAAACATAATGTAATAACCTCCCCCTTTATTTAGGAAATGTGCAATAACTCAGACTAATAGAAAAGTCAGTGCGTTTTGACATGAAAAAACTGCAGTGCTACAAAGTGTATTACTGAATATGTGTAAAACTTACAACATTGAAGATTTAGCATAAATTTTGTGCTACATTGTTTTCCTATAGAAAGCACCCTATTCTGAACCAACTGTAATGAAATTACTGAAGCTCTCACTACAGTAGGAGCCAGTTTGAGACCCACTAGAAAAATGTTGAGGATTTGTTGAAATCCAAATAAATGGTCGCTAACCACCACTGATAACCTGTAATGTAGCCATCTGCAAATATGGATACAGATATATAAAACACACTTATGTTTCATTTTGTCATTGTATAGATATCATCCCTGGAGAAGAAGGTGCACCTATCTATCCATCAGGCTCTTTGTGGTAATCTTCTAGTTTGACAAACATCAATAGCAGGACCTCCTGCCCTTTCAAGGTATCTGTCTTTGCTATTCTGGTAAAAATGAAAGTTCTGAAATTTCACCTCTGTTCTGTGAAGCCTAAACGTAATAATTATCATCAATAATATTTCCTCACTTCTTTCATATCTTTTGGAAAGCAGAAGCAAAATTTGAGGTAACATAATACTTCAAGATGAGGTAACACAATAAAGTGGTGATTTATTTCTTTTTTTTTTTTTTTTTTTTTTTTTTTTTT
>PVJA010002121.1:11737-27535 GCA_004027025.1 Myocastor coypus | reverse complement strand
CCCAAAAGTGTAAGTATAATAATTTACATTTATTTAGACGAAAATCTTTAAGCAAGACTAAGCATACTGGAGTTCTAGTCTGTACAAAGAGTTGCATATACTTAAAAATCAGTAACTGAAATTGACTCCAGTAAACCTTAGTAGGTTATCAATATTATTTTCAGCCTTTGTAAATAATTTGAAGCAACTACATTCCTTAATAACCATCTTTGTTCCTAATAACCCAGAGAAATGTTAGCTTTCATGTCGAATATCTACTGTGCAAGCAGAGGCTGCAGAGAACGATCACACTTTATGTAAAACAACTTGCGTTTAGGGACCAATGACGCTATTACCATATGAAGCAATGGGCTAATCCTTATTTTACCTTTGGAATAAATATACATTTAAAATATTCCAAAAGGTGCACTTCGTCCCTGAGATTTCCTTAAGAAAGTTTCTAACAGGATTTATAGCTTATATTATTTTAAAATTATATTATTCTATGATATTACATTATTTTAAAGTCAAATTCAGCATGTTATATTTTATTTATGCATCTATACATATTTACACACACATACACACATATATTTGCCATTTTATAGAAATTCGGCAGTGGTTTTATCTCCATTTCCAGATGCTTTGTCAAGCAAAATATGGTTTGAAACAGACAAGGGTGAACTAAATTAACGTGCTGCCACAGTGCCTCTGGTTTGCTCAGTCCTAATGGATTTCTACTCTAAACATTTATGTACATAATAAGACATAGGTATCTCTAAGTTTCTAGGGCAAGACTAACCTCAAGGTGAATACTTTGAAATACTTTGAATTAATTATTTAGGAAAAGCTACTCTTTGAAAACTATTTAACATAATCAATTTCTAAAACTTGACAGAAAAAGAAGATGGAGAGTCATACACTGGGAGGTTTGAATAAGGTTTTACTTTATTTTTCTAATAATTTTCATCTGATACCTATGAATTTCTACATGGAGTCAGTTTTTTCAGAAACTTCTATAATAATGGAGGTAGCTAAACATAGTGCAGAGGGCTGGGGAGATAGCTCAGTAGAATAAGTGCTTGCCTGGCAAGCTCAGGGTCCTGAGTTCAATCCCCAGTACCACAATAAATAAATAAATAAATAAATAAATAAATAAATAAACAAACAAACAAATAAATAAATAAATAAATAATAAAAATGAAAATATAAAAATAGTGCAGAAACAATTGATAAAGTGCTTGTATTTTCATGACATCAAGTGAATTTATAATAGACAATAATTAGTGTATGTTTGTTGTGAACAAGTGTTTGTGTCTTTTAATTTGAAAGCCTAAGTATCAAATCCAGACTAACTTTTATTTTTTACTTTCAATATGAAAACAATTATCAAAGTTTTTCCTTAAACTCTTTAGACAATTATTTTTAAAGTGTCATTGTGGGCTGGCAAGATGGCTCAGTAGTCTAAAGCGCCTGGTTAGGCAAGCGTAGGCAACTGCAGGGACGTTGGCTCGATCCCCAGCACCAGCACCACATGCTGTGCCAGATCCACCCCCAGGGCAGGCTGAGCTGGCCACAATATATACAAAAAAGAAAAGAAAAGAAAAAAAAATAAAATAAATGCCATTGCTAGCAAAGCTCTTCCCTCCAGTGCTCCAGTAAGTAGTTTCAAAATGCAGGCAACTACAGAAGGTGAAATACACATTCCAATTAAAATATCTCAGATTATGGACATGAAATATTACTTTAATGAAGACACATGGTTGAATGTATCATTTTTGTTAAGGTCACAGTGGTAAACATTTTATATATTATTTCTAAACTATACTGTGCCCCCATGCCACCTTTATTAGTCCAAGGTAAGTCTCAGAAATGAGATTTGTCCTGATCTTTTAAATACAGAATAGATCCGTAATAAAGTATAGAATCATCTGAGGATGTTAACATATGCTTATAATTTCAGCACCTGAGAGACTAAAGCAGGAGGATAGGGCAAGTTCAGTACCAGCCGGGGCTACACAGTGGGCTACACATGATGTTAACATATGCTTATAATTTCAGCACCTGAGAGACTAAAGCAGGAGGATAGGGCAAGTTCAGTACCAGCCGGGGCTACACAGTGGGTTCAAGGCTGGCTTGAACAATACAGCAAGATCTTGTCTCAAAAGAACAAGCAACAACAGAAACGTAAGAATCATTTTATCCAAAGTTAAACTTTGGATACCAGTGTAACCATTTGTAGACAAGTCTAAATAACAAAACACTGGATTAATCTTACAGATATAGGGCTAAGAATTTTCATACTACTATAGTTTAAAACTACAGTGCCATGCTTGACATTAGAGAGACACTTTCAGCAAACATAGCAGCCTGCAAAGCAATAGAAAATCACTAATGAGCTAGACTCCCCTCAGCAATTAGAAAATGTAGCTGTGAAGTAAATTTAAGACAGGACACACAGTCTCCCTGGCATGGGAAGTTGCAGTATTAGCTACACACCTGCACTGATAGTCCTAGAAATCTTGACTCCAAATATTTCAACCAGTTTCTTTGGGTTAACTCCATACCCAAAGCCTGTAAAAACTTACCTTCTCCTATGACCAGTAGCTGAAATCATGTCTGCACCAGAACTGAAAAAAAAATTTCTGTCTTTGCTCGCATCAAGTGGCTACTTATGTGCTCTTGATAGTGTATATAGAAATTGCAAACAATTTGGAATTAGAGCAAGATGGGGATTTTAAAAGCATGACAGAAGTCTTCTTAAGGTATTGTTACTCAAGTTTTAGGGTTAATTGTTTTATTCTATGAGAGCTTGGGACATAAATAATACAGCCCATGATCTAGAAGAAAAAGGACTAGCAATGAATTGCAGAAGATGGAAAGAATTAATATTTTTAAGGCATTTTTAAATAGCACTCACTACACTTGATTGACTAAATAATTTTTCACCAGTTCTAGCAAGCAATTTTTCAATTTTCATCAGAAGCAGGTGGTATGGATGTGTCAGATGGAAATCCAGGTTGCGTCTAGAAATCACATTTTATCAGTCAGGATCCAATTTCTATCAGTACATCGTAGGCAACTCTTGACATATTGCCATGTCCTGTACTGTGCTTTGGTGTGTCCTAGTCTCAATATCTTCTAGGTAGTGATTGAACATTGATGTCTTGTGGCAATCTTGTTCCAGAAATGCGGCATTGTAGAAGATGCATTAGTTATGGAGTGCTGTTTTATGGCTAGAAGTATCTGCTGTGATTGCTATAAAGAACACGATGCTCAGACAAGCTGTATTGCTAGTTTTCAATTTTACACTGATGGAGTTGTAATAGTATAGATGTTTTCCCAAGGTTCACTTGATAGTTTTATACAGCAGCTGAAGTGTGAGTGATGGTTAATGGACAGGTGGCTAGAGATAGAGCGGTTTGAACAATATTTTTCTGAAATCATGATACAATCTATGTGTCAATTTGTGAAAAAGTATTTTTTAGACACAGAAAACTTGTTCAATAAAATTAAATAAATCTGCTGAGATGAGCCAAAGAAATGATAGGTATATTACTAGTGAGGCCATATACTAACAAAATTTGTCAGTGGGCTTAGGCGGAGCATAAATTTAATCATGATATCATAAACACTCCATATGTGAGTAAAATATAGTAACAATTTGGCCTCCCTATATCTTAGACACATATATGATAGGTTTTTAGAGGGGAATTTCTTATGGAGAGCCTCCAAAAGACCCAATGAAGTGCACATTACACAAATTGGAGAAAGACAAAGAATTGTTAGGCTAACACTTACTGCATGGCCAGACATTGTACTTTCAAGCAAGCAAAACCAGAAGAAAAGTCATGCACCTGCCACGGGGTGATTCTCTTGGGTAAAGCTCCATGTAGTGGGTCAACTAACTGAATGAATTAGAATCGCGCACCTTTATTTGTAAGAGATTCCTATGTCATTCGATTCTGAGATAGGAATCATAGCCTAAGAAGTGCTTCCAGGCTTCCCGGTGAATACATTTGTTAAGGATAACAATGGCCTGAAAATCACCAGGGCTTTTAATCATTTATTTGCATCGATATTTCCATGGTAACTTAATAGCTCTGAGTATCACATCACTGGACAATAAGTTTCAACTATTTTAACCACAAGCTATTTTGGAATCAGTACATATTTCCCAAACACTGATTGAATTAAGAGTTGGAAGTCAACAACCCTGAATACTCAGCGTTCTCCTCATTCCCTACTGCACTGACTCATTAGCTGCTTCTGTACAGTCCAGAGTTGAGTGGGACTCAGTTTGGAAAACATTCATCTGGAGGACCTCAAGAGGATATAACTGAATGAGTTACGGTAATAATGATGCTTTGGAAAATGACAGCTTGAAGGAAAAAGTCAGCCACTCATTCGAATTCATGATGAGAACGTGGCACAGGGAACAATTTAAGCCCTGAAGTTTGCAACAAGCCCAAAATTGTCAAAAATAAGTGATAACGTTTATAAATGTGTATATTTTAAGATCTATGATCTAGCTTAAAATGGGGAACCCTTTGATGCTGAGCTTGTGGTACCTCAGCGTAGCAGTGATCTTATCTGTTGGTAGTTCTTACTGGCTGGGCATGCGCTCTGCATCTACCTATTTCTTCATCTTCTGGTTTCACACTTCCATTATGATTTATTGATTTGTACTACCAGTGTGTTTGCGATCTACATTAATAAAAGAGGAGAAAGGTTGTGTGGGTCAGATGTACTTGATTCCTGGTAGGAACTAGTATATTACTACTCCTAAAACTAACCAGGATAACCTTCTGTCTTGGAAAGTTTACATATCTTGGAACCTGATCTACCAATGAATGTGTACTGATCAACTTGGCTGTAGCTAGGAAAATGATCTACCTCTCAGAGCTACAAAAGCAGAAAGTTTAGGTTGGAGACACTATTTTTAACTGATTTAAAGGCAGAAGCATCACGACAGGAAGGCCTGATGGAGCAGAGGCTTAGCTCACAGAGGGCCCAGCAGGTGAACAGTTCCAGACAACTGTGGTCCCAGGACCAGAAGCAATGCCAAGTTAACACCTCCATGACCCACACACCCACCATACTATCCATATCCTGGGAATGGATTTTTTAAAAATGTGTTTAGTACAAGGTCTATAGGTTCTCACTACACAAATCAGACTTGTAGTGATAGATGGACTCTTACTGATCCTCCTGTTTTTCAGTCTCTGAAGCACTGAGATTACAGGTATATACCACCATGCCCAATTTCATTCCCTGACTCAGCATGCCCTGGGAGCAGGGCCAGCATGGCGGGCCAGGAATTGAACCCTCAGCCCCTGTGTCTGCCTAAGCAGGCACTTTAATCCACTGAGCTATCTGACTGGCCTTCTTGGGCACGTCTTAATGCATTACTTTGGCATGTCGTTATAAATGATAACAGCAGGTAAAGCAATCATGATTTGTACACTTGTGTAAGAATTAAGCTAGTTAATATATCTTATTTTGGTTTATATCTAGAGTTTTCAAGAGTTTGAGAGGCCACATAAATGCTCTGTGAGAAGGTGGAACCTGTTATGAAAGAGATGGGTCACCAGGTGTATAATCTAGAAAGGCATAGCTTCCTCCCCAGCTCCTCTCTTGTG
Organism: Myocastor coypus; assembly: GCA_004027025.1. Lineage (NCBI taxonomy): Eukaryota > Metazoa > Chordata > Mammalia > Rodentia > Myocastoridae > Myocastor > Myocastor coypus. Next base: position 21,914 of record PVJA010002121.1, on the reverse strand, counting down.
CTTGTTGGCTTCCTTGTGTTAGACACCTTTCCTCCACCAGGTCTTTCAACCATTCTGTTTCAAGGCCGAAGCAGGCCTATGTTGAACTAAAAAACATGAACCAAAGTTAACTTCTCCACATTTAAGTTGTGAGTTTCAGATGTATTGTCCAAAACCAAAGAGAACAGTAATTAAGACACACCTTGGACAAGCTGATCTCAGAAGAGAAATCTGGAGTCTCATTTAAGAAACCAAAGATTACCCACAAACTTCGCAAATTTATTGACATCAATTTAGTATTAAATAGTCAGATTAAATTTGTTTAACAGAGATGTGTTTGTCACCCCTAAAGTACTTACTGTCCAGTCATAACAACCTGAAAAATGTTAAAAAACTAATAGATATGGAAAAGCATAAAAGATGCTCTCAACTTTGAGAAAATGCAGCTGAACTGTAACACAACTGACACTGATGCCGGTAGTTTCAGTGAGCTACGCACTAGTGAAGTATTGTCATGCCCAGAAACATGTGCCTGACTTGGGGCTATGTTCATTTCGTAACCTTGACCAAAGAACTTTGAAATTGAAAATCAGATAACTTATAAGATGGAATTAACTACTTTAAGTACTCAACAGCCAATTAACTTGGTGACCTTGTAGGCACAGCATGGGAAGATTCTACAAAAGAATGAAGGAAAAAGAGAATATTGGCTAATGCTCTTTAAGATTAAAGAAAATCCTAATGATGAGTATAAAGAAAAGCCATTCATTAGCAGATAATTCATGCATTTGATATAAGCCAATTAACTGACTGGAATAATTACTCACTTGTAACTTTCATATTTTAAATTTGTTCTCTTCTTTTATCAGGTTTTTAAAAAACGTAATTATTGCTAAGTTTCTCTGAAATTTATTCACAGTATTGATTTGTGTTCATTTCAAGGATGTGTAAAAGGTATATATCTTTAGAATGACTTACTATTTTCAATCATTTTAGTCTTACAATTATAACTAAAAAATCAAATTCATTATATCTAGCCTGAATAGTATATTAAATATATCAAATAAGTTTCCACTGTATAGTAGGTACTATTTTGTGTGTTAGGATACAGTAAACAAAGCATCTAGAAATATCATCCCTAATAAAATACTCTGATAAATATGTTTGTAGACAAAATTCAAAGATAGCCTCCCATATCCCCACTCTTTTGAATCTGGGCTTTGCTTTCTTCACACAGTAAAAATTTAAGAAGATATTAGGTGAGATCAAACCTCTAGTTTGAGGTTGATTGAATGGTAAATTGAGTCGGGCTAATCTAATCTTTTTTGATGCCTATGAAAGAAGTTGGGCCTTACATGAAGTTAGAGATATTTCTCTACAAGCCTTAGAAACAAGACGTTATGAATTCTTTTGGTACAAGAAAATGAATTCTGCCCATCTTCATGTGAGCCAGGAGGATGTTGAGGTTTGGATGAGACATGAGAAATTGCTAGTACTTTGGTTTCAGGCTTGTGATAATTTGAGTAGAAGACCAGGTAAACAGCATTTAGCTTCTTCTGATCCATGGCCATTGCATGGAACACAATGCATATTGTTTTGTTTTGCTTTGGTTTTACTAGGCTATGTGATTCAGGTAAATTTTTTTTACAACAATAGGAAAAAATCATTTGCATGTGTTCAAGTGATTACACTTGTAATATAGGCTGAATGAAGAAGAAAACAAAGTGGGAACATTTACATAATTAGAAGGAATAATTGTTAATTCCAAGTTAAGTTGGTATTTTGAATACATAAACTGAAGATAATGTGATCCAAAATAGTAGTTATTTTTTGCAGTTAAATGTTGCAGGTGACATATTCTTGAAGAAAACTACATGTTTAATTATCAGAGGTAGGAGGATGAATTCATTGGTTATGATAAAAGATAAAAAAACATATGGCCAAGGTTAGAAAGGAACAAATCACATGCATGTTCAATCAACCTGAATAATAATAGGGAGATTTGGGAAGGAAGAATTGTATCCTGGAGCTAAATCTCTTCAAACAACAAAGACAAGAGAAGAAAAAGCATGCATAATAGGTAATGAGAATTAGTATGAGCAGGGTAAGAAGCCAAGGAGGAAGAGATTTTTGTTACTGCACAGGCAGTTTTAACATGGAGAAGAAAGCCACTGGATTCACACCCTGACTAAATTCCCTAGGAAGCGAGACAGTCACCAAACGCACAGCTTTCAGGTGGCTTTTGGATTCCATGTAATGAAATGACAGCCTGATTCCCAAAGAATCAAACACAAAAGGTAATTTTCAGATAATGATTCATGGGGCTGAAGAAACATACAGATGGTATTCAGAAGGAAAAGACTGGAAGTTTTGCACTTTTGGAGTTGGTATTCAATAAAAGAAGCTTTGTTTTGCATAGTGAAAATAAAAGCCATAATCTAAGAGCCTAAGAATAATAAGTGTGTCTTTCAGATTCAGGTGTGTGGGATCACTTTCAAAAATGAAATGCCAGGGCTGGCCAAATAGCTCAGCGAATTAAAGTGCGGGCAATCAGGTGCAGGGAACGGGGTCAATTCTGGGGACTGCTGTGCTGGCCCAACCCCTGGGGAGCACTGACTGCAATTGAGACTGGGGATGATGATGTGCACCTGTAATCCCAGCTCCTGGGAGGCTGCAAACAGGTGGATCACTACCAGTCCGATTTGGTAGTGAGACCCTGAAAGCCCTGTAGACTCTTCCCTATACACAAACAAACAAACAAACAAACAAATGAATAAATGAAAGAAAGAAATATCAACAGTCAAAACAATAAACCAGTTCAAATATGACTTTATTTTGAGTTTTCTAAGCACCAAAATAACCAAATATACCAGAAAGTGAAACTATGGAAATAAAACTATCCATGGACAAATTTAAAAGGAAACTTTAAATTTTCTAATGAAAATATTGATGAAAGTATTGAACCATTATGTAGGAAGCAAAGATATTATTTTGAAGCAACCCAAAGGAAAGCCATATTAATATGCTAAGCTATAAAAGGCTCAAGTGAACAGCTTCCCACATTGCCAGTTCTGCTGATAACCCACTACTAATATAAATTATTGTATAGGGAGTCACAAGAGGCCAGGTAATTGATCAAGTGTGTGTAGGTGGGACTAGGCCTCAGTGCCTAAAACAAACAAGCTATCCTAGGGCTGAGAAAAACTTCCTGTCTGGCTCAGGCCTGCTATTACTTGCTAGGCAACCTTGAGTCATGTGATACAAACTTTGCAAAAGTATAAATAAATAATGGTTTTGTTTTGAGCTGAGTTACTCTTGCCCCTCATGCAGACTAGCCTCCCCTGGTAGAACAGGTATTAGTAAGACCAATGCATCTGTACAGCTACTTCTCTTAGTTCAATGAGAAGAAACATTTGTACTAATAATATTTAGAAAAGTTATCATGTCTGCAATTTGTACTCTGAACAACTACTGTGAAGACAATAATATGCAGTGTAGTAACTACTGTGGCTGTCCTACTCACATCTTTTGAAGCTGTTTCCTTGTTGTTTCTTATTAAACCAAATAAAATTTAAAAAAAGAAATCACTAAATGATAAAATGATGAGATTGAACTTACAAATACTCGACAAAAATATGCAGTATTAGAGTTACAAAAATCCAACTAAATAAAAATGATCAAAAGAGATCTATTTGACAGTAATTTAAAATTATGATATCTACAATGCATGTTTTTAAATTGTTGCATAAAATGTCACCCACGATTAGTGGCATAAAATGACACAATTTTTTTTTCCTGTCTCTCTTTTTGAGACAGGGTGTTGCTATGCAGTTCAGGCTGGCCTTGAGCTCACTTTTTGTAGCCCAGGCTGGTCTTGAACTCACACCTCAGCCTCACAAGTTCTGGGATTACAGGCGTGTGCCACCACACCCGGCCAAAATGACACAAATTTTTATTTTAATAATTTACTAGATACTAGGGCCAGCCAGATAGCCCAGCAGACTAAAGTACTTGCTTAGGCAGACACAGGAACTGGGAGTTAAATCTCTCATATGCCATGCATGGTCCCAACCTAGGAGTGACCTAAGATGGCAATTGAGACTGGCATGGTGACGCACGCATGTAATCCCAGCGCTTCAGATTCTGAAAAACAGGAAGGATCACCAGGAGTTGGATCTATGTAGCGAGACCCTGTAGATCCTACACTAAATACATTAAATAATAGTAGTAATAATAATAATTTACTGAATACTAAATTCATGCACTGAATGATAGAGTTCTCTGGAGAGAGCTAAACTCTAACAGCTGGCCAAATTGTGCTTCCCAAACCAAGCTGAGTTTCTTGAGTAGGACTGAATTTCTTGACATTATGCCAGCTGTTGGGTGGGAATTGCTTCCATTCCTAGAAGTTTCTTCAGTTCTTTACTCTTCATTCTGTGACAGGCAGTTCACAGCCTGGGCATTTGCCTTATGCTTTTGTATGGGTTTTGTCTTGACTTCTTTCCATCTTGTCAGTTACAGTAGAGTCTTCCAGAGCACAACATGACTACAACAGTTATGATCCCAGCACAGCTTTCTGAGAGCACATCCTAGTCAAGGAGCAACAGTCTGCTAACTTCAGAAAATCCACTGGCACTCAGGTGCAAAAATGAGACAATAAGACAGGAGAGATAGCTCAGTGGTCTAAGCACATGCTTGGCAAGTGCAAGGAGCTGGGTTCGATTTCTAGAAGAAGAAGAAGAAGAAGAAGAAGAAGAAGAAGAAGAAGAAGAAGAAGAAGAAGAAGAAGAAGAAGAAGAAGGAAGAAGAAGAAGAAGAAGAAGAAGAAGAAGAAGAAGAAGAAGAAGAAGAAGAAGGAAGAAGAAGAAGAAGAAGAAGAAGAAGAAGAAGAAGAAGAAGAAGAAGAAGAAGAAGAAGAAGAAGGAGAAGGAATGAGACAATCTCTATGCCTCAGGAGAAAGGAGTTTCTAGCCACTTTTGAATTTGTTCACTAAGGCAACAGTCAGTGTGATATTATAACTGATTAAAATCATCAAGCATAAAATGTTATGAAAATTATTTCCTTTTCATAATATCCATTCAATTAATCTTGCATTATAATTCTTTTCTCAAGATTTGTTATGGTGTTCAAAATATTTTGAGAAATATAAAATAATTTATAAAAAGTACCTGGAGGTTTGTGATTAGCTTTTCCTACCATATAATAATTAAAATGTATTTAAGCCCTAGTTAAATGCTAACTGAAAAGTAAAAGAATGTTTAAACAGGAACAATTATTGGTGTCTTTTCTTTTTTCTTTTTTTTTTTTTGATACCCAGGATAACCTAGGACCTTATACTTGCCAGACAGGCACGTATGTCTCTGTGTTACATCCCCGGCCTTAAGAATAATAGTGTTATACAAGTTTAAATACACAAAAAATAATTTTCATTCAGGTATATTAATATTCATTTTCTTCTTTTCTTTTCTATACATTTAAATATTTAAAAATAACATAAATAGCAAAAACAGTATGAGTAGTAAATAATTTTTATTGCTTATACTGTCTCATTTTTTCTATCATTCTACACAATTAAATTATCTTTTCTATTATATACACACATACATATACAATTATTTATTGCTTAGAATTACTTTCATTTGGAAACATCAAAATATTAGCCTGCATATTTTTAAAATGCTCTAGAATATGTACATACTCTCAGAATATCAATTTCTACAAACATCAATGTTAACTTTTATAGTGAATTATGGGCAAAATGCTAGTGCTTTACAAAACAGGTGAAACTCTCAATATGTCAAACTTCTTTATCATTTGTAAATAAAATAGACTTATCCCAATTAATAATCTTAGTGTTGCTGGAAAAACATCCTGTTGATTTGTTCACTGATGTATACGAAAATTCATTTGGAATTTTAAGAATCATTATTTTGCTCTTGCCATGAGAAACTCATTATTAATGGATACCTTGCAAACATTTAAATATAAAAGAAAGTGCCACTCTGTACATTTTTAACTTTGGTGGAAATCTGAAATAATATTAGTATGGAATATTAATTAGACTTGCAATTCACTTTTGAAGGCTGGCCTGATAGCTCAGTGGACTAAAGCATCTGCTTTGGCAGAGGACAGTGGCCAGGTTTGATCCCCAGCATGCCATGACAGCCCTGCCCTCAGGGTGCACTGAGAGGGCCATTGAGACTGGGCGTGGTGGTGCATGCCTGTAATCCTAGCACTTTGCGAGGCTGAAAACAGGAGAATCATTACAAGGCCCTGAAGATCCTGTATCCCCTGTCCTAAATGCATTAAAAAGAAAAAGAAAGAAAGAAAGAAAGAAAGAAAGAAAGAAAGAAAGAAAGAAAGAAAGAAAGAAAGAAAGGAATTAATTTTTGACTACTGTTGTTAGGGGTCTGTTGGTCTGTGTTGACCAGATGGATTATGATACTCATTAAGTTGCTGCACGCAAAAAGTGAAAGAATGCCTTGATGATAATGCTGCTTATCATGCCAGACATCTGCATTCTAATTTGTCTTAATTATGTACATATACAATTTGATCAATGTTTTGCATTTCAAAAATCTATTCTAATTTCTCATGTATCTGATAGTTCATAAGAGCAATTACATATTTAAATGAGGCAATCATTGTTCTAATTGGCATATTTCAATTTTCACTGAGATGTGCCGATTTCCACTGAAATCCACCGCAGACAATAACATCTCCAACAAAGAATTTATCAACTATTGACTAAACACAGTGTATCCTGAAGTTCATTTTGTAAAGTGAATTTCCATAAGGACCAATTGTACAGCAAAGCATAAATTGCACTTAAATTGAAATGTGTATCATGTAGCTGATGCTTTGTTCAACTCTTGACCCGTTATGCTTTTTTGTTGTTCAAAATATGTAATAATGTTAATGATTTGCAATGATATTCAAAAATTACAATTTTGTTACTATTTAAAGAGGTTGTATCAATTTCTGAAGTTCAGTATGAAGTTATGTACAAAGTTGTTTTTGTATTCTTTATAGTGCTCAAACCACAGGCCTTAATTTTATTTCTAATTTTATTCTTTGTGACCATATATAGAACTTGGTGAACTATGTCAAAGTTTTATGTAGAATGGTTGCACTATTAGATTCTAGATAAGTGTTGACCTATTTTCCCATTAAGATTGCTTTCTTTCTTTTCTTTTCTTTTTTTTTTAAATCTATTTTAGGGGCCCGGTGGGATGGCTCAGTGATCTAAAGCGCCTGCTTGGGAAAACTTGGGCGGCTTCTGGGACTGCGGTTCAATCCCTGGCACCACATGCGCGCCAGCCCTGCCCTCAGGGTGGGCTGAGCCGGCCATTAAAATGAGTGAATAAACAAACAAAGGTGCTGAAACAAGAAAAAAATAAAATAAATAAAATTAAAAAAATATTTTATGGCCTGTTCAGCCAACTTTTCCCTTATGATAGCAAAGATATTTTTTAACATCTTTTTGAGTAATTCATCAAAATTTAAATTAACATAAACATATTCAATTGAGACACACAAAGCTTACATTTATAGCTATTGTTCTTTTTTCATTTTTGATACATTAAAATTATCATGCAAACAGTGAATTATTATAAATGAAACCATATGGAAAGTTCTTGAATTTCAATTTCGAATTTCATCTTTTTTTAAGTTTTATAGATAATAAAATTTTCAGTTTTTTCTTCACAATGGCAATTTATGTTCCATATCATTGCCTCATGCTAAGAGTCTAAAGCTGTTCCAATAAAGAATGTGGATTAAAGAGTTCTAAATCCAGAAATTCTTATTCTGTGCTGTTAAAGTACATATCAGAGGTTTAAATATGAAAAATAAATTGATGTCAACAATGAAAGAATCATGTTTTGAGAAACTTAGATCTATTCACTTTAAGGATCAAAAACCCCTGAAACTAGACTCACCACATATCATTTATAAATATTTATTGACATATATACCATATAATTAAAATAAGAATTAAATAAGAATATAACTTTCTCAAAAAATATAAATCTTCCTGAGGAGATAGCTCAGAGGTTTAAGTGCCTGCTGGTGAAGCTCAGAGACCTGAGTTTGATTCCCTGGTACTTTATATTGTGTGCCGTGCTAGGCCCCAAAACCAGGCATGGTGGTGCACCCTTGTAATTTCAATGCTGGAGAGACTGAGACAGGATGATCACTATAAGTCTGAACTGTATAGTCAGACCCTGTATCCATTATATAAATACATTATAAAAGAAAGAAAATATAAATCTTCTTTGGCTTTAAAATAACAAATATTTGTTCCTTAAATATGTATCTCATTTGAAGTTCTCACCCCCACCTCTCTGTCTACCTGCTTATTCATAGGCAGCTAAATAATTGGAAATCAGATGTCTCCACAACGTTTTGAAGTATAAGCCAGGGAACTTGGAAAACTGCCAATGCAAATAAAGTTAAAATGAATAAACAATTAAAATATTGATGCTGTGAAGTTCTACCTTGAAAATTTAAGCAAGAAACAATTTTGTTCACAGCTCACCTTAGGATTTACAAAATGGCAATGTGAGATTTGTTAAAATTGGCCAATTTAGCTAAGTTCTTCATTTTAAGAACCAACATTTCAACACTTAAACAGAACTCTTGCATGGCCACTATGTTTCACAAATAACAGTTTTTGAGACCACCTCCCATTATGCAATTTGGGGTGGGCCTAAACTATGTAGCATAGGCTGACTTGGAATTCACAGTGATCCTCCTGCCTCAGCTTCCTGAGTGCTGGGATTACAGATAGGTGTCCACTACTATGCTCAAATATATCAAATTCATTATACTATTTATTTAAATTGTGTCAGTGTATTCCAAAACTTTTGTGATTTATTTACCTGTGTATCATCCTGGATATCCATTATCTTTCCTAGCCTAAATTCTCTTCCTTCCAGAGCATTCTGCTTTTTAGACATATGTTTATATTTAGTACATGTTTGTAGCACATCATAAATATATTCATTATGGGTAGTTGATACATATACATGACACATCTTCATTTATATCCCTCCCCCTATCCTTCTCCCTTTATCTCTTAGTCTTCTTATCATTTGCCAAATATCTCTACCAATTTCCTGTAGTCAGCCTTCCCTTTTGTTCTTGGAATTATTTGTGTTTTATGTTTCTCATCAAGGTAAACTGTATGATCTTTAAGCTCGTGTGCCTGATTTATTTCACTTCATATTGTGAGTTCAAGGTGCATCTATTTCCCTAAAAGAGGCCGAGTTTATCCCTCATTATGGCACTGTACGACCTCATCGCTTATAGCACCATACTTTCTGAACACATACGCCACTTCCAGCCTTTAGCTTTGCTTAATTATACTGCTATAAACATGGGTGGGCATAGATCACAGTAATGTGATGCCTTTAGAAAGCCAGATTGGAATTTTTTTTTTTTTGACCAAAGTCATGTTGCTTTCTATACTGGCAATATAACATAGTCTACATTCACATGAACAATGTAGAAGAATTCCTTTTACCCTGTTCTCTAGGATATTTTGATATTTGACTTACTGATTACTGTTATTCTTTAATCACAGTGCTGTTTTAATTTGTGCATTGTAATGACCAATGATATGGCCATGTTTTGTGTACTTTTTGCATTTCGTACTTCTTCTGAAAATGTTTATTCCTTTCAGTTATTAATTTTTGACTGAGCCTTCTATTTTAGAGAGAAAGATAATATTTTTTAAAACTTTTTTTCTAGACATTAATCCTCTGTCCAAGGCGTACGTGATAAAATATTTTTCCCATAGTGTACACTTTCTCTTCACTAATGCTGTTTATTTTGTATAATTTATAAATATATGCAAAGTCATTTGTTGATTTTTAAATATTATTTCTTGTGTAACTGAGGAGCTATTCAAAAACTTCTTGATACCTTAAGATTTCTACAAACCTTGTCTCCCAACAGATTTAATGTTTCTGTTTTATCTATCTATCTATCTATCTATCTATCTATCTATCTATCTATCTATTTATCTATCTATCTATCTATTTATTTATTTTTATTTTATGTATTTGGCACAGGGTCTCACTATGAAGCTGAGATTCATAGTGTTCTCCTGTTTTCAGCCTCCCCAGTGCTGGGATTACAGGTGTTCGCCACCATGCTTGAACTCTGTTGTTGGCTCAGTGCCCATGTGGAATG